>PTFA01000482.1:162354-178969 GCA_003342895.1 Casuarius casuarius | reverse complement strand
GACACGCGTGGGGCGGCGGGGGCGGAGCGCGTGTTCACAGCCGATTTTTTTGCCGTTAATTGACGGGGCTCCGCTCACTGTCCCATATCGCGACAAAGGCAGCGTTTCTGCAGCCGGGTTCGGGGACGACGGGCTGCAAATAAACGACAATATCGCGGCGATATCCAAACGCCGCACGATTAGCGCTCGGCGGCAGCGCTGATCCGGCTGCGCGGGCTCCCGCGGGAAGGTGGAAACGCAGCCAGGTGCGCGCCGAACCCTGATCGCTTGGGAGGGGAAAAATAATCCTGCGCTTCTGCCTCGTTCCCTGCAAAACGAGTCAAAGAGCAGCAATTTCCACGTTGCACCTTAAAACACGGCTGTGAAGCGCAGCGTGGGGTGGGGTGGGACGGGCTGGGGACCCCCCCGGCCCCGGCGGCAGCGGGCACCGCCAGGCTCCTGCATTGCAGCACACCCAGGCTGATGCCTGTTTCCAGTCTTGCACTAAAGCCATCTTCTTTTGTAACTGTAATCGCCGCTGTCTTAATTAACCTATTAATATAATTAGCTCTTTTTTTAATTAGATCTCCTGAGTCTTGCAAACGATGGAGAGCATCCCAGGGAGCGGAAGATTTGTGGCCTGCAACGGAGGGGGGGGAGCGCGGAGCTGGGCAACCAAAGCCGCCCGGGGCCGCGGCTCCGACCCTGGCGGGCAGGGACCCTCCGGGGAGCACGAGCCGCCGGGGGCCGAGGGGGCGTCTGCGGAGGGGCAACGTGCTGCTGCTGGCGCACGGGGAGCTCGGACGGGAAGGAGGCCGGGTTATTGCCTCGTTTCGGCAGCGCGAGGGCGCAGGGTGCCGCGCAGGCTCTGGTGGGGCCACGGGCAGCCGGGACCACGTGGCTGCGCCGGGCTGGAGCAGCTCCCCGAGCAGGGCCGTGGGGCAGCAGTGCCACTGCCAGCTGCACTGCCGGGCGGTGACGGGGCGGCACGGCTGCACGAGGGCACGGCTGCGAGGCTGCACACACAACGTGGCCGCGCCGCTGTACGGTGGCACAGCTGCACGGTGGCCTGGCAGCCTGCGTGCACAACAGCTCAGCTGTATGGCAGCACAGCTGTATGGCAGCACAGCAGCACGGCTGCATGGCGGCACAGCAGCACGGTGGCACAGCTGCATGGCTGCACAGCTGCATGGCAGCACGGCTGCACAGCTGCATGGTGGCATGGCTGCATGGTGGCATGGCTGCATGGTGGCATGGCTGCATGGCAGCACGGCTGCATGGCAGCACAGCAACACAGCTGTACAGCAGCACAACTGCACAGCAGCACAGCTGCATGACTGCACAGCTGCACGGTGGCACGACTGCCCGGCGGCCCGGTCGCCCGATGCCGGGCCGCGCAGCTGCGCGAGGAGGGGGCTTTGTGCCCTCTCGTGGCTGTGCTGGGGCTGCCGCTCCCGTCTCCCACGGCGGCTTTTCAACAAGAGGAAATAAATGTTTGAGTGGGACCCGCGAAACTTTCCAATTTACAACGCGACGGTTCCCCAGGGAAAAATGGGAAGGAAAGATTGCGATGAGGAAGTGAATCTGTTATCGGGAGCAGTGTGATAAATAAGAAGGCATCCAAAACCCGCAGCGCGGCACTTGCCAGCTCTTGCTGAGTTTACGTGAGCGATTAGCAGCAGGAGCTGTTTCACTCCGGGCTAGGGGTGGTGGGACGTTTTCCAGCTCAGTGTTTGGGTTGGGGGGCAGGGGATGTCACACTGGAAAATGCCAATTTGTCAAAATGGGAGCGTTTGGCAAGAAACCAGCCATTTTGATGAGCTTCTGGCACAGCTCAGCCAAGGCGGTTTCGCAGGGCAGGGACGCACAGCGCGCTCACCGTCCGCACCTGCACGGCCCCCGGCCTCGCCGGGCCCCCCGGCTCGGGGCTGCCCCACCACCCGCTCCTTCGGCACGGCGCAGCGCCCCGGGAGCAGCCCCCGAGCCCCCGGCGGCCCCCGAGCCCCCGGCGGCCCCTGCCCTCCGCAGCGGTTCGGGAGGAGCTGCCCAGGTGCCTCCGGCGGCTCCCGGGGTTTGTTATTACAGCGAAAGAAAGGGAACGGCTCGGGGCAGCAGCAGGGATGGAGGATGCTTTGGAAACACGGGCGATCATTTAGCAGGTCCCCTCCGCGGCGGAGCTTGCCAAGCCGATAAAGGCGAGTAAACCCATTAGCGAGCGCACAGCTTGATCCGCAGCCGCCGCTTCTCCGCAGCCAATTATCCCGGCCCGGCGCAGCCCCATTACCAGGGCCCTTTCCCCGAATCGGCGGCGGGTTTCGCTGATACAGCCCAGCTCCACGGGTCCAAAGAGCACCACGAAGGGCATCGCCAGCCTTTTCCCGGGAAACCCGGCCAGCTTTGAGCTTTACCCGCTGGATAGTGGGGAAAAACCCACCCAACCTCAAAGCAACGATGCAGGGGGTTGCACGGCTCCTCGCTGCTGGAAAAGGCAGGTTTCAGCAGAGGGAGAAGCTCTGGATGCCGCCGTCGGGCTGAAGGACCCCGGGCATGAGCCAGGCCTCGAGCTGCCGCGCGCGGCCGCCGCTGGGCCGTAGCACAGCCCCCGTCGTGAAAACGTGCGACAGCAGCTCGAGATGGAAAGCGAAGCTGCGCATTCTCCCTCTGAAGCTCGGGGAGGGATTTCAGGCGGGGGAATGCAATTCCCAGCCTGGAGCAGAGCCAGCAGCACCAGGGCGAGATGTTTCTTAATACGGTTTTGCAAAACTTGGAGAAAGAAAATTGCCCGTAGCTATAGCAATACCAGCGTGCAGGAGCCGGTGCTGCTGCAGCAGGAGGTGAGACATTTTTCCGGACCAAAAAACCCCACAAACTTCGGCAAGCGCGCGGCTCCCGGTGCCGGCAATCGCCGGTGCAGGTTTGTGCTGGTGCCCAGCCATCCCCTTCCCGCGGGACAGCGGGAAGCGTGCAGGGATGCTGCAAGGACGGCGTCCTTGCAGCATCCCTGCACGCTTCCTGCTGTCCCGCGGGAAGGGGATGGCTGGGCAGGACCGCGGGGCGACGCATCTCAGGGCAGCGGAGGGCCGGCCCAAAGCAAAGGCCCTTTTTGTTGCTGTTTTATTTGCTTTTACGCAACATGCCGCTCACGCGGCCGTTGCTGGAAGTGAAGGATCTCCCTATCCGAGGCGGATGGGACGACGGCCCGGAGCGGCCCGCAGTGCCGTGCTGGGGTGGCGTCTCGCACGGGGCGGCTTTGAGCCGGGAAAGTCACCTCTCGGTGTCCCTGCCGGGTTGCCGGAGCCGCGATTCCCGGCAGAGCCGCCGCCTCGGCGTTTAGGGCTCTTTGCAAACTCTATAACTCAGTGCAGCCAAAATTGCACATTCATCACCGATGTCATTTAGCGCTAAGGACATGCCGAATAGAGGCCTCGCTGGGGCGCTTGGAAGCATCCCGGTAAGGCTCGAGCAGCCCGTCGGCACGCGCGGATGTGGGTATCCGGCCGGCGAGGCGCCGCACAGCCTGGTGCATCTGCAGGTCTGAACCGGAGGGACCGGCTCGGCTCCCGGCACGTACGGCTCTTCCCAGGCACGCCGGACATGTGGATGCTGGGAGCCCCGGCGAGCCCGGCACAGCCGGGATGCAGCCTCCGGCCGGGGCCGAGCCCAAGCCCCGCTCCCGGCTCAAGCCGCTTCCTCCCGCACGGCGCTGGGGCCGAGGGGCTGCATCCAACCCTGGGGCCGCTATTTCACTCCGCTTGGATTTTTAAACAATTAAAAAGATGATAAATAAATACGAACCCCAAACCATTTGGGGGTAGGGGGTTATTTTGCTTGTTTGTCTTAAAAAAAGAGCCCCAGGCGCAGCCGGCCGCGTTGAGGAGCCCGCGAGGAGCTGGCTGGAGCCTGGCGCGGGGGGGGGGGCAGCCTATGTTGGCTCCGACTCAGCGGAGGAGGAAGAGCAGGGAGGAAGGTGCGGGGGCCGAAACCGCAGCGCCTGGCGCGGAGCCGAGCAATAACGCAGCGCGAAGAGGAGCTTTAAAGCAGCCGTCTGCAATGCACAGAGGAGGAGGGGGCAGTTCAAAGGGCTCCCGCGGCCGGGGGGGGGGCAGGCTCCCAGCACCGCTGGGTGAGGGAGTTGTTTGGTCTTTGGAAGCAGAAAAAAATGCGGAGTTAAAGGGGGAGGAAAAAATAACCACCAGATTAAACCTCAGCCCCGGCTGGCTTCGCCCCAGCCCACGAGAAACCTGGCTCCTCCGCCCTGGGCGGCAGACTCCAGAGCTTTGTTAGGAAAAGCCCAATTCCAGCGTTTCCGCCAATGATCCGGCTGCTGAGCAGCAGGGCCGGGCAGGTCGCAGCGCCGCTCGGCACCGCTTTGGGTCAGAATCTTGATTTTCGGGTGCCTCCGTTTAGGGGATGGACCGGGATGTGCCCCGTTTCCCGAGGAGCCGCGCCAGCGGGGCCAAAGCCCTGCCCGAGGGTCCCGCGGTCCCACCGTCTGCTTCCACTGCCTGGTCCGGCCTTAACCGCGCAAAACCCCCACCCCAGCAAAATATTTCGCCATTAAGAACAACTAATGAACATATAATGAATCGGGTAATGAACATAATTAGCTAATTCTCTCATCTCCCCGAATACTCATGTGCATCGTGTGCTCCTGAGCCGCAACTGCGGAAGTTAGAGCCAGCCCTGCGACACCCCCGGGCGGCTTCACCGCGGCCCGACGGCCAGCGCGGTGCCGGCGCTGGGGCTGAGCCGGCGGCAGCGCAGGGCTCCTCTCCCCCCGACTTCCCGGCCAGCCCCGAGACATTCCAGAGCGGTGAAATCAAACCCAAAACGCCGCCGCCGCCACCAGCCAGGCGTCGCCACGCTTGTGCTGCCAGCGAGGAGACGGAGCCGTTTCCAAAGCGCCTCGGACACGGTGACATGCCGGAGCCACAGCCACCCGGCCGAGCCCGCACCCGAGCACCCCGCGCTGCACCCGGCCGAGACCCGGGACGGAGGTGCCAGGTGGGCACAGACCCCCCTGGGCCCTAAATCCCAGCGCTGTGCCGGGATCCCCGGGAGCATCGCAACCACGGGAACAGGGGTCCCACCGATGCCCCGGGGCCATTTCTGACCTCAGCTCTGCAGGACGTCTGCACCATCTGCACGGGTGTCGCTGCTCCCACGGGGCAGCATCCAGGGGACGTTCATCACGGCCACCGCAGGCCGGGCTCCCTGCGGCACTGGGCAGGTCCCATCCAAGCACGGGGCTGCTCAATGCAGGGCATTAGCAGGCACCAGCTTCCAGCCCAGTTCCCCACAGCTGAGCTCAAGCTCTGATGCTCTTATCACTTGCACCTGGAGCCCCGCAGCCGCCCAGGCTGCTCTGCTGGCTCCTTTCCGGACCGGCGCTGGTGCTCACCCCACCTCGCCCCACCTCCCCTGGATGCCGCCTAACCGGGCTGGGTGCACGGGGCCACACCAAATGCCACCGCAAAACCAGCCCTGCACGACGCCCGCTGCACCTGCGCCCGCTGCCCTCGGAGGGGACGCGCAGCCTGGCCCTGTCCCCGCCTCGGCGCTGCCCCCGTGCCGGCGGGAGCCGCTGCGCGTCCTCCGGATCGGCCGGCACCGGGACAGCTCGGCTCTTCCGCCAGCGCCGAGCACGGCCGAGGCGGGTCGCAGCCCGGCCCAGGGGCAGCCCGCGTTCGCGGCCAAGCCGCTCCTGTTGTGCTGACCGACTTTACACAAGGGAACAATTATTCTTCCTTTTCATCCATTAACATGTTCAACAACRTTGAGCTTGTTTTTTTTTTTTTWAAAAAAAGAAAAACACATTGCACCAGAAATATTTCAGCTGCTGAAGTCAGCGCACAGGTGTCAGGGCCTGAGAAAAGCCGTGCCAAGGAGGTGCCTCGCGGCCCAGTTCCCGCAGGAGCCCTGCAGAAAGCTCCCGACTCCAGGGATCAGGGCCCGGGAGCAGGCTGAGCGCCGCCGGGCCCCGGGCGCCGCGAGGCCGCGGTGAGGGGCAGCACCACTCCCAGGGCGCAGGGTGCTCCCGGCGAGCGTGTGCCATGGGAGAAATCAGCAGGAAGAGCCTGGGCTTCGTGTCTCCCCGCAACCCATCTGGCCTTAATTTCTTTGGGGGGTTTTGCTCCAAATTCTTCGCATTCCCAGGCAAACGCTCTGCAGTCCCTGGCTGGGCTCGTGCGCCCGGCTCGTCACATCCGGCTGCCCCGCGCGGCAGATGCCGCGTGCCCGGAGCCCAGCAGCTCCACGAGGCCGCCGGGAGCAGGCGGGAGCAGGCGTCGGCACGTTACGGTGGAGCATCACCCCCCCAAGCTTTGCCCGGGCACCCAGCGCTCGGCCCCCGCGGGAGCCGTCCCAAATGGCTCCCCTGGCCCCGGGGCTTCCCCGCTGCTCCGGACCCCCGAAAGCCGGCCCTCGCCCTCGGCACGCTGTGCTGTCGCACTCCTTGCCGGCGGGCTGGCGTCGGCGGGCAGGGGACGGGCGCTGCCGGGCTGCCGGGACCCCCAGCTCCCCGCCGCCCCGGCTTTGCTGCAAACACACCAATGACTCAGACGAAGCCGGCCGCTTTTGAGTGGGTCATTAATTACAGCGAGCTTGAAAGAGCCGGGCAGAGCCGCAGCCGGCCCCGGCGGACCGAAGCGGTCGGCAGAGATAAGACGCTTTTTGGCACAGCAACAGAAGAGGCCGTCTCCCCCGCCGCGCCGCCGCCGGGACGCGCGTCTGGCACGGGCCGGGCCTGGGCGGGGGACGGCGACAGCCTCCGGTGGCCCTGGCCCTCGGCGAGTGCCTCGGGGTGAGGGAACGCCTGGCATTAGCCCCAGGAACGCCCGGATTAGCCCCAGGGATGCCCAGGATTAGCCCCAGGGGCACCCAGATTAGCCCCAGAGGCACTTGGATTAGCCCCAGGGATGTCCTGGATTAGCCCCAGGGATGCTCAGATTAGCCCCAAGGACGCCCAGGATTAGCCCCAGGGATGCCCAGGATTAGCCCCAGGGATGTCCAGATTAGCCCCAGGGATGCCCAGATTAGCCCCAGGGATGCCGGGATTATCCCCAGGGATGCTCAGATTAGCCCCCCGCGAGCTGCCGGCCCCCGCACATTTCACTTTCACGTTTTGCCTGCCCCGTGCCCGCTAGCAGCGGCTGCCGCTCCGCCGAGCCCGACGCCTGCAGCTCTGCCGCGGGCAGGCGGCAGGGGAGGAGGACACTGTCCCGCACTGCATGTCGAGACCCAGCAGCGAACAGGCCGTTTTAATTAAACTCAATCTCAGCAGGGCTGTAATGGCAGGAGCGGTGATGGGAAACACTCCGCTTGGCGCAGCGCACGGGGAGCTGCATTTTGCAGGCTGCGTTAGCCGAGGGCTGCTCCGGAAGCGGCTCCCACGCCGGCACGGCCCCGGCCCCGCACAGGCATGCACCTCGGCATCCCCCCGGTCCCCGTGTGCCCACGCGTGGCCCTCAGCATCCCCGCGGTCCCCCTGCACCCACGCATGGCCCTCAGCATCCCCGCGGTCCCCCTGCACCCACGCGTGGCCCTCAGCATCCCCGGCGTCCCCACAGTCCCAGCTGCCCTGCGCCGGATGCCTGCAGGGACTTAGCTCTGCAAAACCTCCCCTGCGCGTTTCGGAGCCCCAACGCTTCGCCCTCCTGAGCCAGCAGCTCAGATTAATCTGCGATTAACCAGTTTGAGCTCTTCCTTTGAATTTTATTCCTGTGAGATTTTAGAGAGCGGAGAAGTTAATTTGCAGCAGAGTTGTCGTGCTGCTGGCAGGCACAACTGCGGCAATAAAATCCCATCCCCGGCTCGAGACGTCAGAGGGGAACAAAGATAGCCCGCGATGCAGAAAAGATGCTGCGTTTAAACTAATCTCCCAGGAATGTAGCACAATCGTGAAGACACATGTCGAGCGCAGCGGCTCTCCCGAGCCCGTCGGCCGCTCTTTAAATAGCAGGCACCGTTTCCTGCCTCCCGCTGCCTTTCCAGGCTTCCTTGTGCATCTGATAATGATATAATCTAACAGCAGCCTGGTCCACGGGCCGGGTGCGAGCCCTCGATGGGGCCTGCGACCCCGGCGGTGGCCGTCCCCACTGTCCCCGCCGTCCCCGGAGCAGCGGGCAGCGGCCCCGGAGAAAATGGGGCTTTTGCAGGAATTCTTGGCAGTCCTCCCACAGCTTCCCTGCTCCTGAAATTAAAGGAGAGCTGCACCAACTCCTCCATCTAAATTAAAACGAGCTCTATTTACTGTTCCTGCTAATTGAATTACACTAACTCCAAGCTGGAGGCTAAGCAGCGCCGTCCCTTGCAGTTCCTGCTCCGAATATGTTTTGCATTCAGACAACATACGCCAGCGTGTGTGTCCGTGCGTTCGGAGCGGAGGAATTGGTTCCTGGGCTTTTTGCACCCTGCTTTGGCAAGGCTGACCTGGAAACCCGGTTTCTCTGTGGGGTCGCTGGGGTTTTGGGGGAAATAGTGCCCGTGTGAGAGCCGGGACCTGCGGGGCCCGCGGGAATGCTGCCTCTCTGCTCCGGGCTGGAAACGGCTCCAGGATGCGGCGGCTGGCAGAGGAGCCCCGCCATCGGTCCCAACACCATCAAGATGCCCCTGACCCAAAAAGCTCGGGCCGGAGGCTCCAGTAAGCGGCCAGGGTGGGCCAGTGCCAGCCAGCAAATCCATAACGCTGGGAACATGCAATATTAATCACCGGTGCACGAAACCATAGGGAAAACCTGCCTTTGGAGGCAGCCTCGCTGCCCGCTCAGCGGGAGCGCCCGGAGCCGCCAGCGCCGCGCTCCGCCATCCGCCCGCCTCGGTGCTCCCGCGCGAGGCACTCGCTTTGAAGTCCGGAGCAGACCGTAAATGTCTTTTGTGCGAGATGAAACGTGATAAGACATGAAACCAGGAGGCTAAACTGCAGTTAATCACGGTGGTTTTACAAGCAACAAATCATTGCTGCAGACAGGGAAGCGTATTGCTTGAAAGCGGAGGGAAAGGGGAGCCCTGTGCCGGCAGCGCCCCGATGCGCGGGGACGGGGACGGGGACGGTGCCCGTCGGGAGCAGCGTGGCGACGGCCCTGGTGCCCGCACAGGAGAAACCGCCTTGCTCCGTGCCAAACCTTTCCGTGTCCCACGTGAGCAGCGGCGAGCGCGGCTCTCCCGGCACTGCCCCGCGGCGAGACGGCGAGTTTCCCGGCGGACCGAAGCCGCTTTGGGGCTCAGCGACCCGCCCGTCCCGGGCACCCGGCGCGGGAACCAGTGCGGGAACCGGCCCAGCCACGTGCACTTCACCCATCAAATCCCCAGGTTATGATGAGAAGCGATGTGCACTCAGGAGCAGGCAATAAGACCCCAAAGCGAGTGTATAGGTGACTGCTTAACAAATAAACCCTCCCTAATTGCCGTAAAAAGTTGGATCGCAACAGGCAGGAAAAAAAAAATCTAGATTTTCCTTGGGCTAAACATTTTTCCGGCGAGCTCGGACTCGCTCTGAACGTTCCCAGTCATTATCTCCTTAATTAACGCACGCCGCAAACCAAGAACAAATTTCAACACCTCGCGGCTTGGAAAGATGCGCCAGGATTGAGCAAACCGCAGGAGCAGGTCCCCGATCCCTCCCCGCCGGGAGCGGCGGCGGGCTGGGAGGCAGCCCCGCGCGGGGATAGATGAGGTTATTATCAGCGAGTGGAGTGAAATAAGCCTTTAATTTTCTGCAGATGTTGGGTTTTCTCTGTCGACAGGTGTGCTCGCCGCAGGAGCCGCCGGGAGACAACTCGCCTAATTGCAGCTCTCGGTGCATCAGAGAAATCAGACATGTGTTGGGTTTTTTTAATTACCATAACTTTATTTGCTGTAACTCACCCCCAAAAACCGCTCCGGCCCTCGCTGTGTTTTGCAGCGCCCGAAGGAATTGGAAGGATTCCCGCGCTGGAGCTCGGTGCCCGCAGAGCCGTCGGCGCAGACAGAGCGCGGGAGCCGTCCCCAGCGCCGGCACCGAGACCTGCTATCCGGCCCCAAACGGAGCAGGGCCCGGGCGGGAGAGCTGCCGGCACCCGGCGGGGGGGGGACCCCACGGGCCAGCCAGCTTTGGGGGGCACTGTCGTCCCAAGGGGAAAGGGACCGGGGAAAGGGATGGGGGGAAAAAGGGATGAGGGAAAAGGGATGGGGAAAAGGGATGGGGGAAAAGGAAGGGGGAAAAAGGGACAAGGGAAAAGGAAGGGAGGAAAAAGGGACGGGGAAAAAGGATGGGGGAAAAAGGGATGAGAGGAAAAAGGACGGAGAGAGGAAGGACAGAGGGAAAAAGGACGGAGGGAAAAAGGATGGGGAAAAAAGGAAGGGGAAAAGGATAGGAAAAAGGGAAGGGGGGAAAAGGGAAGGGGGGGAAAAGGATGGAGGAAAAAAGAGGAAATGGAGGAAACAGAAAGAAGGGCAGTGCATGGCCCTCCCAGCCTGCAGCCTCTCCGGGCCGGGCCGGCAGGACCGATGGCAGCGCCGGCAGCCGTCCCGCGGTGCAGCGGGCGCCGCGCTCTGCGCCCCGGCCCGGAGCGCCTTGCTGGGAACGAGCAGGGAAAATTTAAGGCAAAAAAAAGCCCACTGCGGGCAGCAGGCCATGCTCAGCCTGCTCGGTCCTCCCACAGCGCTTGCCTGAAGGAATAGCCATAATTAGAGCTTCCTAATGCCTCCCGGTCATTTTCTTTTTCCTCGCGTAACGTAATTTCTATAGGTCTTGCCGTCTTTATTAAGAGAATTAATCTAAATCTCCCCGTGCCCTGGCCATTTCGCTTTGCACCGGAGCCATTTCGAGGCGGGTCAAAGAGGCAGGTCCACTTTATGTCATGCAAATAAAAAAAAAGTCAAAATTAAAAAGGGAGGTCAGCTGGAGGCTACAGCGGAGGAAATTAATGATTTTTTAAACAAGTAGGGAAGTTTACATCAGCCTGGTAACAGAATTCAGTTCCTGTCCTCGGAGCCCGTTATGTCATTAAACCCGTGGCGCTGATACGGGGCCTCTTTTGCCCAGCTAAGCAAAATACTCTTATTAAGCCAGAATCGTCATTAGTGTAATAATGAAATCAGGATGGATGGCAGCAGGGAGAGGGGCAGATAAAGCCCAGCCTTGTCGCAGCGACGCGGACGGACCGTCCCCATGCAGGGAGCGCAGCAGGATAAGGAAAAAGAGCATTCGGGCAGATTTGCTCCTGCCTCGTGAGCCCGGGGGAGGACGAGGGGCCCAGGAGTGCCCCAGGCAGCTGGAGGTGCTCGGAGGAGCTGGGATCTGCCCGGGGGGTCACACCTGCCCCCCAGCACCACGCGCTGCCTGGAGCCCCCAGGTCTGCGACATCGCTGCCAACGCTGCTGCTTGCACCGGCAGCCCCGGCCGGGTGTCTGGCTCCCTGGGAAAATGCCCCATCCCTTTCAAAACATCCCGAGCTTCTCGGCTCAGGGCACTTTTCTTTCCCTTTGCTGCAAGGGGAGAACCGTACGGAGGTGGCGGCAACCGAAACAGCCTCGTCTGTCCCCTTCTTCCTCCCCTCTGCCCGAGCACAGCCGTTCCCGACTGTCCTTTGCCGCTCAGAAGTGATGTCCCCTGCGGCTGGAGGGACTCTGGTGTGTCCTGCTATAGCTGCACCGGTGGGAAAACAGGGGCTTCCCAAAGCATCTGCGGCTTTTGGGGGGAAGGAAGGATTAGGAATAGCGCTTGCACCCTCCTGCGTCTGCATCCGCACACTGCAAGGCAGCACGGAAGCGCCAGCCGCCCGCGCTGGGGAAAGCTGCTCTGTCCCGCGCCGCGTCCCACGGCCCCAGCGCCAGCCCTGGATGCCACCGCGCACATCCAGACGGATGCAATGGCCCGCGCGGCTGCGGCTCTCTGCGGTGCCGGATCATCGCTCCCAGGCACGCGGCTCGCCAGGCACGGGGAAAGCAAGCGAGCGCACCACTATCGCGGTCCAAAAGCCGGTGCCGGGGGAGGAGGCAGGCCTGGAGCCGGGGAAGGCAGAGCCAGGCAAAGTCCAGCTCGGTTTTCTGCTTCCGTGAACCTGGCAGCTGACTCTGCCGGGCTGAAGAGACGTTTCTGAGGCAGAGAACATGGAAGCTGGGAACGGTGGTTGTAGCTTCCAACCTCATACCCAGCTTTCCACGTGGAAACAATCATTAGACACTGCTAAAGCTCATATTCCTTCTTCCCAGTAAATCCTGCCAGCCCACAGTCTAGAAGTCACCAAGAACAAAAGCAATTAACTATGAAACGAGCTAAAACCAGCTACAATTGAGTAAAAGTGCTCATCTAAGGAAAAACCTTCCCCAAGGAATGTCTTGATCCTGGAAATGCCCAAAGCCGCTAACAGATCAGCATCCCCCTTTCACGCTGCAAAGCCTGGGATAATGGTGACGGATGCAGAATAAAACCACACAGCCTGGCCTCAGGCCAACGGTTTCGGTTGCAAAGCCCAGAACAGGCTGGATGCGAGACAGATACATTTCCGGACCCTGGGCTACCACATCCATGACTGGAGACGGAGACATCTGGGAGATGGCTCTGAGTCATCCGGCAAAATCTGCTCTCAGATTTCTGGCCAGATCTTTGGACACAGGGAAACCCATCCTGCATTTGTGCAGGCCTAGCACACGTCCCAGCCGGACTTAGCGTGTTGACTCCTACAGTCAGCACCAAGAAAACCAAGGAGAGAAGGAATCCTGGCGTATATCCCCCCCCCAGGACTTGCCATCAAGAAGCGCTTCTTGAGAAAGAAGTTATTCCTCTGACACAGTGAACCAGTGTTTTATTTTCAGTATTTAAAGAGGTACAAGATCCGCAGTGAACGCCAGGTGATGAGCAGATGTGCTGCTCCATTTGTCCGTGTCCTCATCCCGTCCAGCCCGGACGGGCTTTGAGGAGGCAAAACATGTGAAGAAAAAAGCCTGTAAAGTGCCCTGAGTGCAGCTGAACCGCGGTGCTGCTGGCGGCACGGCTTTACACGCCACCCGCACGTCGTAATCCTGGAGCCACGGGTCAGTAGAAGGCTCGCCGTGGTCACAGGGGGCTCGCCACCCATTCGTGCACGTCTGTAACCGAACACCAGGTCTACCGAGGGGCCGGATCCTGCTTGTTTGCAAGGTAACAGAGCAGGGGAAGGTCTGGCCCTACACGAGGAACAGGACAAAAGACCCAAGGAAGAGCAGAGAATGTCCTGGCGCTCTGCTCCCGTATCCTTATGCATTGATTTCAAAGAGGAGAATTTGGTTTCTGGGCAGTGAGCAAATGGGGGCAGCTGGGAAAGCCAAGAATCACACGCTGAGTGAAGGAGAAATCAATGTCGTAGCCCTTCCGAGTGCAAAGGACATTCAAACACGTGATTCCCAAGGCCTGAGTTGTGCAATCTGCAGTCAGTGAGGCTGATTCTGGTCTTCCTCGCACCAGTGCAAGCAAAGAAGAACCGTTAACACCACTGGAGTTTATTCGACACAGTAATAGGTCTGGTGTGAGGCAAGGCCAGAATCAAGCCCAGAGAACACAATAAATCTAGAACTCTGTCTACTGTGCGCAAGATGTGGTAAAAGGGTAAAATACCTGGATTTTGTCTAGCAGGATCATAAAATCTTCCTTGCCCTAGCATCCTGGAAGGGTTTACATAGGGCAATTCATGCCATGATCCCAGCCCAGAATAGCACCCAGAGGTTAACCCAGGTTCTGATCTCCGTTAATCCAGTGTCACTCCCTGGAAGCAGCAGCGGAGTGACTCTGGATTGCAGTTGGTGACGGATCAGAATCTGCCCCCTCGGCCGCGGGTTCGGGGGAGTCCTGGCTCTGCTGCATTCGACAGCAGAACTGCCACAGAGCCCAGCAGAGCCAGGACTGCAGGCACACGTGCTACTTCCAAAGGGACAAACCAGAAGGGATTCAGTAAGAGCTGATCCTGGCAGAGGCAAGGACCTTTCAGCGAGCAGACGGCTGAGAAGATGGTGAGGGCAGGTAAGACGAGGAGCTGCAGCCTTTGCATCAGTACAACGCACGTGCAGTAACCTCAGACACAGGTCGCACAACCCATCACCCAAGCAAGTGCAGAGCTCCAGCAACCACATTTTTCCCTCCCCTCCCCTCCCCAGTGCTCCGGGGCCACAGCTCTCCCCCCAGCACCCAGACTCAGAGCAGCTCTGAGGAGAGAACTGGCCTGCAGAAACCAGTGGCTTCTTTTCTTCAGGTTTTCTTTTGCTCCGAGTGCCCTGTTGACCCAACAGTCCATCCCAAAGCGTGAGCACAGGATCAGCTGAAGAGCAGTGTGCCGAGTAGAGTAGCTCGCTTACTTCTCCTTTGGATCCTCTGCTTTGCCTAAAAGGAGAGGAAAGAAACCACGGTCCGTGTTTCTTGCTCCAGAACCCCCAGCCTATTTTATACAGTCATTTTGCTAGATGCAGCTAATATTTCACAAGAGTTACAGTCCAATAAGTAGGACAGCAGGACATGCAGCTGGGGTGCTGCCCTGTGCTCAGACAAGGTTCCCCAAAGCCTTTTTCTGACTCTGGGGAAGGAAAACAGCGCGATAACCACAAGAGAGAGAAGCCCTTCCCTTCCCAGTAGATCTGTTCCCTATCTGCAAAGCAGATGCAATATTCAAACCTCCCACGTGATTTCGGGGGGGGGGGGGATGAACCAGCAAATCCCCCCAGCTGTGGGTATGTCAGCTCAGGAACTCCTTGCCCTTGCTCTGCACGCTCAGCTGAAGACCTCTGATGTTCAGCTGCTCCCCTGACTCATAGACTGCAGCAGCCTCCAGGAGCGGCTGGGCGCTTCCAGCACACTCTGCCTTTTACCTTGGTAGGTCAGAGAGCCCTGGCAGAGTCACCAGCTGACCAGACTGAAGCACAAGGGATTTGCTCGGGATTTAAGTGGCTCCTTGGCTTATCTGAACCGCCAGCTACACTCAGATGAAAACAGCACGTTGCACGCAGCCTGGCCCCATCAGCAGCTCCCCAAAGGGACGACCACGCGGACAAGGGCACGAGTTCATGAACGTAACAGTCTCTCCCTTGTGCCCGGTCCTAACCTGACTGATCTGAAACCACCAGCCTCAGCAGGAGTAAGACACAGCCCTGGGGAAGCACATCCCCTTGCTTTTTTTCCTTGACTTATCTTACCACCATTTCAGCATGTTCTGCAGTGGCGTTCAGGGCAGCCGCATCCCAGATCAGGGCTGTCCTGCTACGTGGGGACGAAGAGGAAGCTCAGAAAGGCTTCACATGACACGGGACCTCGATAAAGGGGCTCGCAGGGGTATCCTTGTGCCCGAGCTTCATACAGGGGGAACTGGGAAGTGAGTGACAGTGAAACTGAGGATGGTATGCGTCTTATTAAGCACATCCCGCTCCGACTGTGACACCTGTAGGAGTGCTTAGCCAAGCTGAAGAGCGTTAAAAACTATCGCAGCGCGGCCCTCACCTTTAGGGATGAACTTCAGCGAGCTGCTGAATATTCAGAAACGGGACTGCCCCCTCTTCGGCCCGTCATTGAGAAATTCATGGCCTAGCCCATTGCCACACTTGCCACAAGACACCTAGAAGTACAAGGAGAGTCAGACAAGGGGCCTCCCTCGAGAGGACAGTCGGAGCCCGCTGTGAGACAAGGGCGGTGCTTTTTGGTGCTTTTCCCAAGCACTTCAGCGTCCGCACCTTCAGAGCCCCCGGCCGCTCCTCGTACTTGGACACGCTGTCTTGGTGGATGGTCTCGGTGAAGGCCGGCCACGGAGACGAATGCTCGTACTTGGTGCGGCTGGAGAAGAGCTCGTAGCCGCATTTGGCGCACACGTAAATGCCTGGGGGCAGCAGCAGGAAGGGGGTGAGTCCGGGCGGTGGGGACACGGCGGGGGGGACGCGGCGGTGGGGACGCGGTGGCAGGGACGCGGCAGTGGGGACGCCTCGCAGGCAGCCGCAGGATGCCCGCGCACATCCACGCGGGATGCCAGGGAGGCGAGCAGGGCCTACAGGGACCCAGGGCGGGACCTGCACCCCTATAGGGGACTCCTCTGCAGCCCGGGGCCCTATAGCATGGATCCCCTCCAAACCAGCCCCTATAGGGGAATTCCCCCAGCCCTCTTTATACACAGGATCTCTCCTACCCCTGCAACCTGGCCTTATGGGGAGGGGCCATGGGGCAGCCCCCATCCCGGCCCTACAGGGTTCCCTATAGACCCCATAGGGGACATTCCCCCACCCAGGGCCCATGTCTGCCCTACAGGGGTTCCCTACAGACCCCATAGGGGACATTCCCCCACCCAGGGCCCATGTCTGCCCTACAGGGGTTCCCTACAGACCCCATAGGAGATACTCCCCCCCCACAGGCCCCATCTCGGCCCTACAAGGGATCCCTATAGATCCCATAGGGGACATCCCCCCCCCCGACCCCCTCGGGGGGTCCCCCCAGGCCCCAAGGGGGGTGGAGGGGCGGACCCTCCCTCCTGTCCCCTCCCGGCCCTCCATCCCCCCTCCCAGGGCGGCCCGGGCCCGCTCACCCGGCTCGAAGTGGTTCCTGAACACCTCGCCCCCGAAGAAGGCGCAGAACGACATGGCTGCGCCCCGCCGCCCCGCCGGCCGGCCCCGCCCCTGCCCCCTTACCGGCACGGAGGAGAAGAGGCACATC
>PTFA01000482.1:61028-162118 GCA_003342895.1 Casuarius casuarius | reverse complement strand
GGGGACCCCCGAGGAATTCGGCCGCCCGGATCCAGCGCGCTGCTGCCCCCGGGCCGCGTCTGCGAGCAGCGCGGCGGCTCCGCCCCCGAAACGGCTGCCGTTGGGCTCAAAAACGGGCAAACCGTTTGTGAGCGTTTTACACCAAAGAAATTCCCGGCTTTGAGAGCGTGCGCCCAAAACGCCGTTTCCTCGCTAGCCCTGCCCGAGTCCTGCCTCCCCGGCTGGACCTCCAGCCCCTCCAGCCGCCCCCTGCGGCACGGTGCCCCCCGCATCCGCAGGCACCCGAGGATGCTGCGGACCCGTCGCGCTGTGGCCGGGCCGGCTGAGCCGGGAGGAGCAGGTCACCCGCTGGGAAAGCAGCCCGCCGCCCCGAGGCAGCACATCCCAGTGGTGCTGGGGGCCAGGGGGCACCGGGTGAGGGCCTCGCCCACCCCCTCGGGCGGCGTGGCCCCCGGAGAGTGCGAGCCACGTGCGTCCTCAGTCCATGTGTCCGATCGGATGAGCGCGGAGCCCCGGGGTGTCCCTGTTGCCTGCATCTCCCCGGGCACGTGGGGCCCCCAGGAGACCCACCCCGGCTACGCAGCGCATCCCGAAAGTGCAGTGTAGGGTGCAGCTGGCAGGGACAGGATCGCGAGAGATATGCGAGGGATTTTGGGGAGGGGGGCTGCGCGGGGCCCGCACGGTCCTGCGGATGCTCTGGCACCACCGGCTAGAGCAGGGGGACCGCAGCCTGGCCCCCGCCCCCCTTCCCCAGGACCGGGTCTGGGACCAGGACTGGCCCTGGCCCGGCAGCAGGACTGGGAGCGGTGCCCCAAATCCAGCCCCGGCACCAACACCAACCCTCCTTCTGCAGCACCGGCACTAAGACCAGCACCGGCTCCTCAAGTCCGGCACCGAGACCAGCCTCCTCCTCCTGCACCGGCACTGGGACCAGCAGGCAGCTGCCTGGCAGCCGTGCGCAGCCCCCGCAGCGCTCGTTGTCCCACCGGCTGAAACCACCGTGCACACCCGGGCTGTTACCATCGTCATCCTCCACAGCGCTAATGGTCTCTCAGGAAACAGTGTTTTTCTCCCCCTCAGCACAAAGGCAGTTCTCTTTCATGGAAACTTTTGTGCGCAGCTAGCACAAACAGAGGTTTCCGATCCCGCTGCCCTTGCTCCCAGAGCATCCGCCGGCTCAACTAGGACGGCAAACCGGCTTCTTGTTCAGGTTAATGTAATGCATTAACCAAGGGCCAAACAAATATCGGTTAAACAAGAAACACTTAGGGGAGTCAGATAGTGCTTTACCAGTCTTGGTGATTTGTGGTGCCGTTAGCTGTAAGGGACTAAGATTTGTCGCTGTAATCCAGACCACCAGCAGTAAATCATGCTGCCCTGAGATCTGCTGCCCCAAAACATGGGCGGAGCGATTGCATGGCGGGCACAGTCTCCAAGCTAAGATGGAGCAAAGATAATATAAAAAAAATCTTTTAAAGTGAATATAAATATAGTAAAATATTATAGCTATACAGGCTCTGCGGGCAGAGGGGGCTGCAGCAAGCTGCGGTTTGCGGCTGTTTCTGGACATGGGCTTTGTGCAGCTGGAAGTCCATGAATCATGCTTCCAGCCTGGCACTAGGAACGTGTGCCTGTGTGTGCCTGTGAGAGAGAGACAGCAAGAGGAGACCCTGTCAGTGAAACCAGGCGGAAGCAAGTAACAGGGAGGCCCTGTATTCCCAGCAGCAACTGGGACAGAAATGCTGGTACCTGCTCTGCTCTCGTCTGGAAGAGAGGAAGGGGAATCTGATCCTACCATGGCTTCACTATGGTTTAGGTGAATGCAGGCAGTGAAGAAATCCGTTGGGAAAGGGCAAGGGAGGATCCAAAGGACAAAGCAGACACTCGGTGGTCCTAGGTAGCCCTGAGTGGTACCTGTCCCATCCCCACTGTCCTTGTCCCATCAAAGAGCCTGAGGGACACACAGCTGCCCTCAGGCAGCACTGAATATGGGCAACATGACCCTTCCGGAAGGAAGGCAGGGAGCCGGCACGGCTTGAAGCCCCTTTATTGAAGGTGCTCAGTTATAGCAGCCAGGCATACCTCAGTCGTTACAGCTCTTCCTGCACATGCGGCTTCCCTTTCACCAAGTGTTTCTTCTGGGGGCCCTGAAAGAGAGCAGAGAGGAGAGGTCTCAGTGTTTGTGGCACACAAACCTGGCCTACCAGGCTGGGTGGAGCAGAACTGCAGCTCTGGCCCCTTTCTGCTGTACAAGGCTGCTCGTGGTCTCTATTCCCTGGCTAGTAGCTCTGCGCTCTGCCTCACTAACATCCCCAGGGGCCTTCCTAGCTCTGGAGGAAGCTCAGGAGCAGAAAATCATTGCCCTTGCACAAAGAGTTTGCTTATGTGGGCAGCACAAAGCAGCCACATAGTGGCAACGATTGACCTGCTGCTGAGCCCAGCAGCTGGCCTGCAGTCAGGGGACATGGAGGGGAGCAGTAATTGTGCTGATGATTGCTTCCAGGAACCCACCGTGGCAGAACAGCTGCTGAGATGCTGTATAAGCCCTGGACTAGGCAAGGCCACCCACAGCCAAAGGGACAGATTCTCATCAGCCAACTCAGAGATGCAGGGGTTTCCACCAGCTAAGAAACAGAGCTGTACTGGACCAAATAAGCCCCCTGGGAGCAGGTTACAAGAATTACTATTGTTCCTCTATTGCTAGCCTAATGTTAAATTTTACCCTATTAAACATGGAGGACATTCTCACTCCACAGCAGAAAATAGGCAAATAAACATCTCCAACAATGTAAAACCACCTCCTGTCACTAAGGACCATGTCACAGCTACTCAGGACGTACAGTGACAGCAAGAGCAGAACACAGATGTTCTCACTCCAGAACAAGCTCCTAACGCTCAGCTAAAGGCGAACAACTTAAGCTCTAAAGAGCTCTGCAAAGGCATTGAATAGCCAATCCCCCTTTCCTGGGGCTAAGGCAGCTTAGCCAGTTTCACATGGGATTTACAGCCAGCAGGCCAGATCCAGACCTGGTTTACGTCTGCATGGTATGCAGGAAGTTGTTTCTTTCTTTATGCTAGCTGAAGACCTGGCTCACTTAATGTTTCCTCAGTTTCACATTCAGACTTATACACCAGCCTGGTGTAGGCTGCAAAACTATCCAGGAAACTCTGCTTGTTTTGGATTTATTTAGAAATTTTTTTGCACTGGATTTAAGAAAAATATACTGCTTGGCCTTTTTAAAAGCTTCCTGACAAAAGAATCCCAAGTTTGTGGTTGAATTCAACCCAACCTTTTCCTCCTAAGAACATTAAAGTTATAAATCATTCCAACCAAATCAAAGAAATGCACAATTATGGGTGAAAGAGACCATATGTCCACTGCAATGCCTGCCAAGTTAACTGCTTGTTTAAAACATCCCATGGTGAATGGAAACTGGTTGGCCATATGGTATATTATTTGCTAGTTGGGCTGTCTTGGATCACTCACACAACCATCATGTTCTTCCTTAGCATAATTTCTGGTGTGTGAATTGAATTCATGCCTGTCTTTCATGCAAGACAGTCCTGATCACTCATTTGGCTGTTGCTGTATCTAGAAACAGATGCTTGGCTGGAGTCAATCAGTTGCTTCAGCCCCAGCTGTGAGTGTGGCCGGAGAGCTGGACCTGGCACAGAGCGTAACTCACCATGAAAGCCCGCTTCTCCTGAGCCGTCTGGAAGCAGCCGTGGCCAAACTTGGATGTGGTATCAATGAACTTGAGTTCAACGGCTTCCTGAGCCCGGCGGCTTGTGTGCACCAGAAGGGACTGGAAGAAAGAAGTCACAATGCATCAAGCTTATTTTTGCCAAAAAATCTGGACACCTGCTTTGATGGAAGCAGCATTAAAATATCCTAGGTGCATCCCTTAGACATGAAAATCTGCTTCCTCAGAGAAACACCCCGGTGGTCAGGCAGTGGGTGAGGCCTTGGATTGCAGAGCAGCTCTCAAATGAGCCTGGCCTTCACTTAGCTCTTCCTTCCCTCACAGTTTGCTTATAGCCAAGGTTTCCTCTCCCAGGCCCCCCACCACAGCCCCAAAGGTTTGCAGCTTCTATCTGCAGTGAGAGAATACATCAGATTGCACACAACCACGATCCACCTAGCTGCAAATGGAGACCGACCGATCTGAAAGCAGAAACCCATGGCAAGAAGAGCTGCACAGTGCTGCCCCTCTGCAAAATCCCTGCTGCCATGTGCAGTACCATTCCCATGCAGAGCCCTGCACTAGCTCCAGAGCTGGGAACACATACGTTTGTCAGGCCTGGTCTCAGGCAGGCCAAGAGAAAGAGGTGTTCACGGCCTCAGACCTCTGCAGGGGTCTACAGAGACCCTTTCTGCACCCATCAAATTACTGCGGCTCAGCTGCAGAGGGAACAGAGCCTGCAAACCATACAGCAACCGACCCAGAGGCACTGGTCCTGAGGATAACTTAGGGCTTTCCTTCCAAATCTAGCTGGTGCTCTGCTCTGCTACAGCTGAGCAATCTGTCTCACGAAGCAGCACACAGGCATCACATGCATACTGCAACACAGCCTCGAGCCCTGACCGCCACCCTGCCCAGCGTTTGGGCTAGCAATCTCCGTGTGGCAAATCCGTCAGTGAAGAGCTACAGCCTCTCCCTCCCCAGTGCCAGCCGCACTCACCTTCCGCAGAGTGAGCACGCGCTTCTTGGTGCCCACGACGCAGCCTTTCAGCATGAGGAAGTCGTTGTTGACCTCCCCGTAGTGAGGAAAGCCACCCTGTGGGGAGAGGCAGAGAGAGGGCTGGCAGGCAGGAGAGCTGGATGGGAGCAGACGTGTCCACAACCGACATTTTCCATGGAAGGAGAGGGTAGCGACTGACAGTACTTCTAGCTAACGACACTCCGTACCCGTCAGGACGCCTGCCCAAGAACACTGGAGCATTTCAGCCACGCCGACTGCATGATCTGAGCAAAGCAGCACTCGGTAAGACCTACAGAGGCAGCTACCCTGCTTTCTTCTGTGGAGAATGTGGGTGAACAGAAAGCAGAGCTGGTCAGACTCCAGAGTTAGCAGTTTTTATATGGGAAAGTGAATTTTTAAACAAGTAACAAACATTTCTCTGCTAAGTATCCGATTTTAACCACATTTATACTTTTTTTTAAACCAAAGTCCTCAGTCCTTGCCCAGCGTATCAGCTGAAAACAAAATGTTTAGGAATACCAAAGGGCCTAAAAAATCCCACAGAGATGTTTTTCTTGTCTAAAACAGGAGGAAGGGAATCACTGCATTTCCTTCAGTGGAATTCAAATCATTTCCCATGCAGCTGTTTCCAGCTCAGGAATTCCTTCCCTGGCCCAGATCTCTGAAGCCAGGGCCAGTTGCAGCCCTGCTACCCCTTTAGCCTTACCAGAGGCGTGATGGTCTTCTCCGTGACATCGTAGTGCGTCGAGGCGTTGTTCTTCACCAGTTTGCCATCTTCCACATGGATGCCATGGCCAACGCGGTAAATCTAGGAACAGGAAGGAAACGGGGTTGGCAACTCTCCTGCTCCCTCACAGACAGACGTTACAGGGATGACACGATTGCCACTGAAGCGTGTCCCCTGCGATGTGTCCCCTGAGCAGGGAACAAGCACTGCTGAAGAGTTCAGCAGAAGAACAGCACTGCAGATCTCTATGGCAAAGCCTGAGGAGCTGGGAGGAACTGGGGCCACTGTGGAAAGGATGGTGACAGCCTGGAAGGAAGGCAAGCAGGAAGGCAAGCAGGAAGGCGCAGTGGTGCGGTGAGGGAGCCCGCCTGGGCCGTACCTTCTTGTTGAGCTCGGTGCGGTGGTGGTAGCCCTTCTGGCCGGCCCGGGCTATGGAGTAGCCAACCCGGGCCGGGTGCCAGGCTCCAATGCAGGCGACTTTGCGCAAGCCCTTGTGTGTCTTCCTGGGGAGCTTCTTGGAGTGCCAACGGCTCGTCACCCCTGGAAGTGGGACCGGACAGGGCTGTGAGAACACCAGGAAGCGGGGGAGATTCAGGGCTGGGGTCCAAGTGCCAGGGAGGGGATGCAAGGGAAGGGGAACATCTTGTCTTTCTTCTGAAGTTCTCAGAAGACACAGTATTGGAAGGAAACCAAGAGCTGTCACCACAGTGAGGGGCCAGAGCACAAAACTCTTCTCACTTCCCATGGATCTGATCAGACTGTGAGATGTTCCTGCTGAACACACCCATGCACAGGCACAGGAACACCCACACCTTCACACACGTGGGGTTTGTGAATAGTGCAAAACCTTAACATCCTCAAAGCGCCTCTAAGCCTCCGGGGAGGACTCTGGGCATGGCAGACAACATGGTCTTTGCAGAGATAAACAAACCAAGCTCTGCTACAAGGGAAATGCAGGTCATGGCTGAGGTCCAGGGGCTCCTTGCTATCCCCTGTGAAAGGAGTTGGTGAGTTCTCAGCACAGCTTGCACTCTCCTCTCCCAGCACTACCCTGTGGGCAGTGTCAGCCGAGAGGGACAGAGCCAAGCCCCCGGAAGGGTCCCCCTGCTTTGTACCTTTCATCCCATGCCCCTTGGTCACACCAATGACATCAACCATCTCATTCTGGCTGAAGACGCTGTGCACAGAGATCTGCTTCTCCAGCCTCTCACGGACCCAGTCAACCTTCTCTGCCACTGTCCCACCGTTCAGCTGGATCTCCATCACATGGGCCTTCTTCTGCCGCAGCGGCAGCAGCTTCATCTGTGTTAGGCAGAGTGTTAGGGCAAAATGCCATGCCCTACCCCACAGGCATGAATTTGCAGGCAGGGCCACATCACCCAGCACTTGTGAGAGGTGCAAGGGGTGAGCAGGGCCAGCTACGACACTTCCCAACCATGCGGTCAACCCCTTTCATGACAGCCAGTGACCTGGGTCAGCATGTCTACACATCTGGGGCCTCCTTAAGCCAATACCTTGAGTGCAACCACCCCATCTCCCCTATCTTCTCACTGCTTTAAGATCACAACACAGCTGTCCTGGGTCAGATCCAAAGGTCATCGCCAAGAGTCCTGTCCCTGGTGCCTCTCTGGCCTTATCCGCCACCTGCAGCCCAGCTCCCCCTCCTGCTAATGGTGTGACGCACCATCCGGCATCCTGGAGCACCCGCCTCCAGCTGGCGTGCCCCCCTCTGCCACCTCACAAGCCCGGCACCCACTGCTGCTGTGCAGCCTGGCACGCAGAGCACCCTCCCAGCCCTCCCATTCCAGGCAGGTGCTGCCACACGGCACAGCCTCTCTCCAGGGAGCCCGAGGACTGGCTGGTCCCAGCCCAGCCCAAGGGTTAAGCACAGGGGAAGTAGCTATAGGAACTGTCCCCAAGGATGCCTCGCCACAGCACCGTCCGGGGGCCGAACACTGCTCTGAGCCACTGAGTCAGCACCTCCCCTTCGGTCGTGCTCCAGCCGCACTTCCAGATGGAGCAGTTATTTCTAGCTCCCACCATGCGGTGCCTCTGCTTTTTCCCAGTCCTAGCGCTCCGTGCAAAGCCCCCACCAAATTGCCACAGTCAGACTGTCTGGAGAGTCCAGGGCTCTGTGCCAGCCACAAGAGAAGCTTCAAGTGAGCTTAGCTGTGCCCTGGGCTCCAATTAAGCCACTAGCTCTCCAGGGAACAGCATGCAGATGGCCCCTGTGTATCCGATAACCAGCACGTGGCAAAACTGTGTCAGCCCACCAGTTATTTTTACCCCAACATTTGACACCAGTTGCTAATTTGAGGCGATCGGGGGCCCGAGTTCCCCTGCTGACACCAGGCTCAGCACCTGCTGAGGCAGGCCAGGTCTGCGGAGGCACACAGGGCCTGCTCCCCTCTGCAGAGGGCACGGGCTCCTGCTACGAGGGGGGGCAGCCTGCTCGAGCCACGGCCTCCTGCTGCAAAGGATCCCATGGCGATCCTGGACGGGCAGCTTGGCTGAACCCAGCTCAGAGGGACAGGGCTGGTGTCAAGAGGAGGCTGGAAATGCCAGGCTGCACCTCCCACTGCCTACATGCCCTGTCCCACGCCCTCTGACCAGCATCTGCCTGCTCAGCCTCCCACGACACCACCAGGACACCCCCACCAGGACACCCCCACATTCCCAGCTCCCAGGCCTCAGCACACTCCCGAGCTGAGTAACGCCCCAGGCCCCCCCACTCCTATCCCTCTGGGCGAGGCTCTGACCTGTGTGTGCACAATGACACGAATGACCTTGCAGTACTTCTTCATAGCTGCAAAATCCTTCTCCAGCTGCTTTTTGCCATCCTCATCCTGCCATTTTTTACAGTACTTGGTGAAGGCCTTCTTCTTGCTCTTGTGCCTGGGACAAAAGTGTTGAACACCCAGCGTTGCTGAACAGTGAAGCGCAGAAGCCCAGGGCAACACTAGCTGCTTTTCTGGAGACACGAGGTACCTGTGGGTACCTGAGCCAAACCTGGTGGCCCAGAGCCATCACCTTCTCTGAGGTGAGAAGGGAGAAAGTGAATAATGAGGCACAAAAAGGGCTGATAATTCAGACCTTTTTCCATAAAAGTCCAGCTTTCTATCACTGATTGATTCAGTGCCACCAAAATACAAATACAAAATCATAGCTAAGTGGAGAGAGAAGAAAACAGTCTGACAGGGATCAGAGACATGTGGTGGGTGGATCTGATGGTCGATGGGTGCTGTTGCAGGAGACATGATTCCTACAGTTATGAAATTCATGTTTCCATTTTCCTCTTTCCCAGTGTGGGATTTGAGGAGTTGATCTTTACAAGGGCCAGAGATCACAGTCTGCATGGATTTTCCGTCTGACAAACCTAGGTTTTATTCCCTTAATTTGGTGCTTTGGTTGAAGTACTCCAGTTTAACAAAGAGTAGATGGGCCCAGCCTACACAAAGGAAAATGAACCTGTGGCATGCACTGCTGAATGATATTCTGGAGACAGCTACCTTGGTTCAACTATTAAGACAAATTTACATATGCATATGCTGATTCCCAGCAAAAAAGCTGTTTGCAGTACTTCTGTGCATGACTAAATAGCTGTTACAATAATATAATTAATAGCTGTAAATAACTCCACCCCAGAGTCAGCGGCCCGTAGCTAAACGGTTTCCAATGGTTGTACATGAAGAGCTTCAGGGAAGCTCTGGGAGAGGCTCCCTGCCCACAGCACCCCAGCGACCCAGCCCAGCCAGAGAAGCTCATACCAGTTCTTGTAGAAGCGGCGTCTGCACTCATCACTGATGTGCTCAGCAAAAACAGTCTTGAAGTTTCTCAAGCCCTTTGGCGTTTCTATGTACCCCACGACCCCCACCACCACCACCGGGGGGGTCTCGATGATGGTCACTGCCTCCACCTCCTCCCTCTTGGAGATCTCTGCAAGACAGCAAAGGGAAACGGCGCTCAGCATCGCCTGGGGTCAGCTCATTGCCGGGGAGCCAGCTGTGGCCCGTGCCGTGACACTGAACAAGCAGTGTGCTGGGGACAAGGCTGCACTTTGCTCTCACAGCCGGCCTCAGCCCTTCTGATCTCCCACGGTCGCAAGCTGGAGGGCCACACAGGGTCTGATCATTAGACACTGAACAGGTTAATCCCTGTGGCCCAGCACACTTTAACCCATCTGCCCTCACGTTGGAGGGAGCAGTAAATTGTGTAGTTCCTGCTCACCCTGGAGTTTAGGTCCTATCCTGTGAGCGTCCCAGAGGGCAACTTTATAAACCTCCCCAGCAAGATTTCCCAAGCCCGGCATTTATCAGGTAGTTACGCTGCAGGGCCCTTCTGTCAGCAGGACCCAACAAACCACCAGTCACCATACTGGTGCGGGGATGTCCCAGGAGCCTCCAAGCTCAGCCCACACTGGCCAAGAGGTGGCCTTTGGCCATCCAAGATCCAGACGGCATTACAGGAGACAGCCTAGAAGTGACGTGCTCCGTCACGCATCTCCACGAGCGGCCCCTCCTACCACCCAGCCTGTTCCCTCTTTTCTCTCCTGGACGTGACCCCCTTCTTCAGCCAAGCCTTACTGAGCCCAGGCCTGTGCACCTCCCGCAGGGTGTGCGTCATGCCAGCTTTGTAGCCCAAGAAAGCTGTCAGGTGAACTGGTTTGCTGGGGTCATCCTTAGGCCATGTCTTCACCTTCCCTCGGTGGCGACGGCTCCTCTTGTGGGGGAGGAAGCCCAGGTGGCCGTGCCGGGGAGCAGAGAACTTGCGGTGGGACTATGGAGAGGAAGAACGAGAAAGATCCACTTTACTTTCAAGTCCCAGAAAATACCCAAGGGACCAGGCCCAAAGCACAAAGGGATGTCTCCCCTTAACCTCAGTGAGCACTGGAGGGGTTCTTGGCTCTTCATTTCCACCATGAGAGAAAGGACTCCGTAACAGAAAGGGTTTTATTTAAGCTTCCATCACGTGTATCAAAGGATTTATGTTTCTGGACAAATGATGCAGATTAACTAAAAACATGAAAACCACACCCCTACTTTCTGTTCAAGGACTTTCAAGGAGAAATACGTTCGTTAACATGTCTGCCCTACTGTGATGTTAATTATAATTATTAATTTTGTGTTCAGAAGCACCAAAATGGCCTGGTTAGCATTCGTGGGGGTATGTTCAGTCCTTCCAGCATTGTCAAGGCAAATGGCAGCAAACAAACACAGCTAACAATCAGAAGAAACAGGAAAGGATGCCCAAAGGAGTCAGTAATAAGAACAAGAGCATGTTAAGTATGCACCTTGAAAATGAAATTAGAAGTGCTAAATATATAAACCCCAATCACAAGGTCATGTGGCACCAGGCAGAAAAAAGCAATAGCGCCTTAGAAAGACATGGACAAATTCTTACAATATTGGATTGAAGGCAGGGGAGCTGGGGAGCCAGTCCAAGCAGTGAAGAGTTAGATTTACAGCCATTGCAACTCCCTTTTAGGTAAGATCAGTCCCAGCACCTGGTTGCACTTTCCACCAAGCTTGTTTTCCAAACCAGGTAGACCTATGTCTCGTCCAACCCCATTTCAAATGTGCTAACTTAACCAGTAACCCGGCCCTGCTCGCTGTCCCTCTCCACACAATCCAAAAGGTAGCAGTGCCAAGCTTTACAAACCATGGGACGTCTTCAGCCCAGGTCAGCAGCAGAAAGAGGTTATCAGTAAGTGCCTCCCCCGTCTAATACTTAAGATGTTTATCAGCCAGAAGACACAAATTTAGCTGCTAGCTTCATTCGGTGCTATATTCATTTCATGCTTGGCGAAGCTGGCAGGTTTGGCACTAACAACAGCTGTGATGTGATAAAGGTCAATTGCTGGTGTCTCAGTTTACTCCGCTCCCTCCTAAACAAATTGGACATGAATGGAATCAATTGCAAGAGCTTCCTAACTGCAAGACAACACAACAAAAGCTGTGAATGCTCACACTGGGCACATGAGTAGCCAAACTTACTGTATCCAGCAGTCTGCTCATGAATAAAAAGATAGAAGAAAACTCCTTGTGTTCACCCAGACAATAGAGGCTTTGTGATTCTGCCTGGAAATGAGACGAAGGCAATAGATCTCATCGTGAGGACGAGCTTTGCTCCTTCTCTAGCCCTTTTGCTGAAAAATGCCGACGCTGGCTTTGACAGCAGTAGTGGCATTTCTGTGGGTGATCTTTAGGCGACCGGGGAGGACACAACGGTGCATTGAATGGAGTGGTCGTTGCGATTACAGGCAATTACAAGTTACACATATCTCACAAGTAAAGGATTAAAAATTGCCAGTAAGCCGTAATTTTAATAATTCACTTACTTGCTTTGATACATTGCAGTTTCTTGGCTCCGAAAATCAGAACACGTGAATACACAAGCACCTGACCCGGCCTAAAACCAGCTGGCAGCTGCTCCGTAGCCCAGCCGCCGCCCCGCGGGGAGGCCAGAGCCGTGCAGGCCCCCCCGGGGGCGCCGCGGCAGAGGAAAGGCGCTGCCGGTGAGGCCTAGCGGGCCGTTATCAGGGCTTTCCCCGCCGGGCAGAGCTCGGGCTCTGCCCCAAAGGCAGATGAAGCTCAGCTGTGCCCTGGACGTCCCCGCTCTCTGTGTGGAGCAAGAAGCCCTGACAGACACCCGGGGCAGCGCCACCGCCGCCATTTCCCTTAACAGGGTCCCCGCCGGGCACCCGTAGGATATGGGGGAACTACGTTTCCCAGGATGCACCGGGAGATGCGCGTGCGCACTAGCGAGGCCCGCCCGGCGCATGCGCAGAGCGGCGCCCCCCGACTCGGCGCTGCCGCCGCTGTGGGTTGTGTCGGGCGCCGCCATCTTCCGCGCGTCCGCGCCGCCCCGGGGGCTGGGGCGCCGCCGCCGCCATGCCGGAGGACAGGGACTGGGAGGTGTACAAGGCGCCGCCGACCCGCACCCCCGTCCTGGAGAAGGACACGTCGCTGTCCAACCCGGTGCACCTCTTCCAGGTCGCTTTCAGCTATGTCCTCGACAGGCCCATCACCTTCGTCCGAGGTACCGGCGGGCCGGGCGCTCCGCGGTGCCGCTCCCCCGCGGCGGCCGGGCCCGCTCCCGCCGCCGCCCGCGCGCCCCACGAGCGCCGCTACCCGGTCAGCGGCACGGGGACACGGGCACCGAGACACACGCAGGGACGGGGGCACAGACACCGGGGCGGACACACGGGGACAGGGACAAACACGCAAGGACACGGGCAGAGACACGCAGGGACATGGGACACGAGGACACGGACACTGAGACGGACACACAGGGATGTGGCACACGCAAGGACGGACACAGAGGGACGTGGGACACAAGCACAAGGACACTAAGACACACAGGGATGCAAACACAAGGACAGAGACAGGCAGACATGCAGGGACATGGGACAAACATGCAAGAATAGACACTGAGATGCAGGAATGTCAGACACAAAAGGCCACAGGCATGGACAGGGATATGCAGGGACACAGACACGGGGACACAGACACATGGGGACAGACCACACACGTGGACTCCGCATGAAGGCGGTAGCCGGGGAGCACGGCGAGGCCGCAGCCCACCCCGGAGCTGCCCCGTGTCTCGCTGGGCCCGGGGGTGCCTGACCACGGTGCTGGTTGTTGCAGAGTGGATCGAGCGTCAGCAAGCCAAGAACAAATTCTACTACTACCACCAGCAGTTTCGCCGCGTGCCCGACCTGAGCGAGTGCATGGAGGGCGACTACCTCTGCTTCTTTGAGGCCGAAGCACAGTGGAGGAGGGATAGGTATGGCACAGGCTGCCCTCTGGGAGATGACAGCACAGAGCGCCAACCTGTCAGCACTGAGCAGCGCAGCAGTTGCTGGCTTGAATTCATAGCGTTTTCTGGGGTGTTGAGGCAGCAGGGAATGGGGAAGGTTTGCCAAATCCACTTAAGCAGCTCCTGCTCCCTCGCAGAGCACTGGTGCTCGCACAGGCCTGCCATCTCCTGCAGCACACCTGAGCCAGGAGCAGAGCCGTGTCAGGATACATCCCCCGCAGTGCCAGGTCCTGACCGCACTGCTGCAGGACAAGCCGACCAGGACGCTCTAAAACCCAGAGCTGAACTTCCATGTTACAATATGGCCCCTTTGTTCAGCTCTGCTGCAAAGTTGGCTTTGGTTGCAGTTATACTCATCTTTCCCCCAGGATGGTGGATCAGGAAATTGTGGCGATCGTGCGGGAAAGGTTTGGCGCGTGCCAGCAGAGGGAAGGACCGAATCAGTTTCAGAACTGTGCAAAGGAGATGGAGCAGCTGGTTCAAGTCACCAAAGCCTATCAGGACAAATGTGAGTACGCAACACTCACACACTGTGGTTGTACCACCATGCAGGGAAAGGAGGATTCAAAATTAAGATTCCCCATCTTTGTGTTGAAATTCCCTTGACAAATGCTGCAAACACCTGGGTTTGGTTTTCTATTCAGGTACATTGAAACTGCCAGGCCTGGGTGGGGGACATTAAAGCAGCACAGCACAGAACAGTTCTGGCACTCTGACTGCCCCTGGAGCAGCCTGAGGTCTGTGCACATCTCTGCCTTCACACTGCAGCTTGCACTGTGCCCCAAGAAGTGGTTTTAAGTCAAGCTGCCAGAATTCAGTGAATAGAGGTTAATTTTTTTTTATAGCTACTAGGGGGTACTCTTAAAGGTTTGCTTGATTTCCTTCCTTTTTAGATGGTGAGCTTGGTGCCCACGGAAATGCAAGGACATGTTTGATGAAGCAGAAACACAGGATGATGGAAGAAAGGAAGGCACAAGAAAATGCAGATCAGTAGATCGGAATACAAAATGGTTAGCACTTGTCAGTAGTGCATGAACCCAGTAATGCATGGTGCATCTTCAAACTGTGTTGTTGACCTGTTCAATAAACTTGTAGCCCAGACATCTGCCATACCACTAAAATCTAGAGTCATTCTTTAAGGTGCAGTTCTGCAAAAACTTATTGTACAATTTTTTCATGTGTGCGCTCATTCTTCAATTCCAGCAGGCTTTTGACTGCATTAGAGTTTCTCCCCAGACATCTCCCCTACCCCCATGGACCAAGGCAAACACACCACACTGCTGTATCCAGAGCAGTATTCTCTCCTGGTCCTGGTGGGGAATTCCCCGAGTTAGTGTAAAGATTAGGTGCTGTAAAAGGACAGTATAAAGTATTACATTTGTTTCTCTCCAGAGCTGGTTCTGGAACCCATGTAGGATTAATGCATGTGATTAACACAAGGATCAGTAACAATGTTCTATTTAGCTCAACAGATGTTCAAGCCCCGGCACATGGACTTGAACCTACTCAAATCCCCAGCAGAGATTTAATCTCTCTGCATTAAACATACTAATCAATCCAATTACAATTTCTTGTTCACTGATCACTTTATTGTCTTGTACAAAAACCACTTAAGTAGTTGCCACAGCAGCTGCTTGGGTTCTCTGCACTGAGACTCTGGTGTGGGTCTTAGCCAGATGATCAGTGAACTCCTGGAAAAAAAAAAAAGTGCAGCATTTTGTTTTCTTACACTACTTCACAGCAGTGGATCCATTTTCAACAAGGTGGGGGGAAGCATTCAGATACAGCTTATTTCTGCTTAGTCCTTCGAGCTTTCCTCTTCCTTTTTTCTCCTTTGTCCATGAAATGTCATTTTCAATGTTTATTTGTTTATATTCAAAACATACCAAATAACCACCCATTTAGCTTTCCTAAGGAAAAATCTAATGCAGCTTATGATCACACTGGGTGCTCACCTGTGCAGGAACAGAGACTACCTTTTGTCAACCAGATTAGCATCTAAACAGAACTCCATGTACAGGCAAGCAACTAAAGCAAACTCAAAACCACCCTCCAAACAATCCAGGAGACAATTACAGAGCTAGGAGCAGGCACAAGTGGTTTTAAATTTTTTGAGGTACATTTAGCCTCAAGTATTTCTAATAGGGCCAGTCTGCATTTTAGAGCCTAGAAACAGAACTGGGCTGTCTGCCTCATAAAGGAATGTGGACACAGGCAGTCGCCATCACACTGAAAAATCACATGCTAGGCACCCTACCTTGCAGTCAGCTGTTACTGCAGCTCTACTCTCCCATTATTAATAAATTACAAAGTGTTGGGGTCGAAAGGTGCAAACTCCTGAATTTGACAGGGTAGGGACAGTAAAATTTGAGCTGTGAACTGTAGATGTTTTATACTCTTACCTGGTAAGGAGACTTAGTGAACACAGTCTCTTTCCAGAGATCAGGGGTCAGATAGCTGTAAGTCTTGGAGATGGCATCAAAGGTGGCTTTAGCTATTGGCAAAAGGCAAACATTACAGATTACCATTAAAGAAACCAGCTCTGTTGTACCAACATAGAGCTCCAAAAATGTAGAATTTAGGATGAAACAGGGAGACCATAACAGGGTCCCTCTGCTATATATACAAAACTCAAGTTTCTTTCTCTCTCCATTTACGACAATTACACTACTTCAACCAAGTGTAACCGCGCAGATTGGGAGATTTTTAATCAGTGAATACACAAAAAACAATTTCTTATAATTAGCATTTTCGTAACTTCAGAATAACCTCTAGCAGGACTAGCCTGCATTGTAAAAAGTACCAGAAGTAGTCTTGACTCCTGTTTGAATGCTACAAGCACAGGTTAGGTAATACTATGAAAACTGTTATCTCGTGTTCCTGTCAGTGACAGGAAAATGGCAGCACAGCTAGGCTACAGAGAAAAAGCCTACAACTTACCAAAGTTGCCCAGTGTGGCAGTACAGCCCCTGGCTGAAGTGTAGCAGTCATCAATACCAGCCATCATCAGCAGTTTCTTGGGAACAGGGGCAGATACAATCCCTGTACCACGGGGGGCTGGAATCAGACGCACCAGGACAGATCCGCACCGACCAGTAACCTATGCAGAGAGAACAGGTTGCAATTCTCCAACCACAGGGAAGTGTGAAGCACTGAAACACCACAGCGAGTCATTCTTACCTTGCAAGGTACAGTATGGGGCTTGCCGATCTTGTTCCCCCAGTAGCCTCGCCGTACTGGTACAATGGACAATTTAGCCAAAATGATTGCCCCACGAATAGCAGTTGCAACTTCTTTGGAGCATTTGACACCAAGACCAACATGGCCATTGTAGTCTCCAATAGCAACAAAGGCCTAAGATTAAAAGAAAAGCTTTCAGCAGTGGCTGCGCTATACTGGAGCGTTCTCTCAAAAACAGTCCATCAGGCTCTCACCAAGGATAACCCCACATACATGCTCAGCAGTAATGCTCACAGCTCACTACAAGCAGGTACATACTAAAACAAGTTCTACCTCCCAAAATTTACACAGTGGAGCACACAGTCCAAGCAGCCCATTTTCCCTCCTCAACTCCTGTCCTTAAGTCAAAGGCAGCTAAGGCTACAGGACTGGGTTTCAAATCCCTGTTACAGCCTCATACTGGTCAAAAGTCCCAGCAATTTTCGAACAGCATTCCCTCTCTACATCTAAGAATCCTCTATCCCCCACAGCCAGCATCACTGCACAAATACAACCTGGAATTGTGCTAGGGCAGCCTGTAACATCATTTAAAGGCATTACTAGAGCTTTAAAATTAAAACAATCTCATGAGTTACACAAATTGATCTATGTATCTGAGCATCTGTTATAAGCCACAGAGAAGTACCAAAGATTATCTAAACTAATTTAGTAATATGACATCAAAAAGCAGCAGTCAAAACATGCCAAGTTTCCAAGATACACAAGAAGAAATAAAACAAAAAAGGTTACCTTAAACCTGGTACGCTGACCAGCACGAGTCTGTTTCTGGACAGGCATGATCTTCAAAACCTCATCTTTCAGAGAAGACCCCAAGAAGAAATCAATGATTTCTGATTCCTACAAGATCCAGTCATTTTATCAGTCACAAAGCTGCACTTTTCAGTTAAACCAGATATAGCTAGCAAGGGTCCTGCAATGTAAGTTCAGCAATCCTATACACAAGTATTTTAAGTGACACAAAAATAAGCAAAACTTCATAGGCATAAAGTTATTCTAGTTTGTTAGACAGTCCAATAGAGCAAGTTGAATTTTCATTTTTCCCTGCTAATACTGAGCAGAACTATTACAGAAAAACATGATCTCTTTGCTACCATCTCAACATGAGGCAGAATGTAGCATATAAATCACACTATGTTTTACTCCAACTGAATGCATCACTCCTTAGCTTCTACTAATTTAAACCATGAACTATAAAAGACTTAACCTGAACTCCCCAATTAGTAAATGCAGCAGCTACTGTTAACTTTACAGTTCAGATTATTAAGTTTTCATTGTGCGTTATGTGCTGAATAACCATTCACACAAGCTTACCTTGATTGGAAGTGAGAAGAGATAGATCTCCTCAAGAGACTTTATCTTCATATCCTTGACCAGGCGACCAAGTTTGGTGACAGGAACCCACTAGGAAAGAAATTAGCTGACAACGGCCATGGGCAGCACCACCTACTCCCAGCACCCCACGGGAACTGCCCTATCCGGGCTCCCTTTCAGCTCTAGTTTTCCTTACAGTCTCGGTAGGGAGACGAACACACGCTGCCTCACACAGAGCTCTGTAAGCGTGACTAGCGGCCAGCTCTGCCACAGGCCCCCCCCACCCGGGACGGCCCTCGCCCAGCCCGGCAGCCCCGTCCTGCCCTGTTCCCGCCCCCCCCCCGCCCCCGACTTACTTCCTTGTCTTCGGCCTTGCCTCCGCGGGCCCCGCGGCCTCTCCCACGGCCCCTACCGCGGCCGCGCCCGCGGCCCCGCAGCCCGGTCCCAAAGCCGCCGCGGAAGCCCCCTCGGGCAGCTCCTGCACCTCCCGCAGCACCGGCGTCGTCCGCCATTTGCTAGGGTAGAGAAGTGGCCGCGTTAGACGAGAGACCGCTCCCGCTGCCCTCCCCCCCCTCCCCGGCGGGAAATGGCCCCACGGCGCGGCGGCAGCGCCCCGGCCGCGCCGGCCCAGGCAGGGACGGGCCGCCCCGCGCCGGCAGCAGCCCCGATGAGCGCGGATGAGGCCGCCGCGCCGCGCCCGTCACCATTCCGCCCCACAACACTTACGTGTTTTCTCAGAGTAGAAGGCCGCACACCGGCCCCGCTCGCTATTTATAACAGAGAGCTCGCGAGAGCACCGCCCCGCGGGGCCAGCCCCGCGCGCTGAATGAGGAATACACGCCCGGTGCGAGACGCGCTCGGCCGCCGCCTTATACAGGGTGCGGGGTAGGCAGACAGGCCTTGAGACGTGCGCATGCGTAAGGCTCGCGCATGCGTGGCAGGGCCTATATAAAGGGCGCGCAGGCGCGCGATCTACAGTAGGCGGTAATGTAGGGCGTGGGTAAGGTGGAGGGCTACGCTGAAGAGGGAGAGTGTGGCGGGGCCTGCGGTCTGCTCCTGCCTCTGTGCTGGGGCTGCTTTTAAAATTCGCCTGTGGTGCTGGGGTCCTTGGTATCGTGGGGAGGGGCGGGCCTGGGGAAGGTGGTTTGCGGATCGCGTTGGCCGCGTGTGCCGGGCACGGTCTGAAAGTCACCGCTGGCCTCCCGTGGCCCCTGGTGAGATAACTGTGCCCATAGCATAGGGAGCATTAAGCTTATTGCCCACGGTGCTGGTGTGTGGGGAATGAAACCCATGTTCCCATAACTGCTCTTGTTGAGAGCACTGTGGGGGTGAGCGACCTTTGAGGACTCACTCTCACTGTGGTAACGGCTGTTTCTGAGAGCTGCCTTTTTCCTCTTCCTGCAGGAGCTGTATCAGCCTGAGGTGTGACCCTGGAGTGCTGAGTATCCCTGAAGGACAGTCTGCAATGAGCCTGTGTGTTGGCTGTGTTGGACGTAGGGCTGATCCATATAGGCTGTAGATTGTGCTTAGTCCTGCCCTCCTGAGTAAGAGCTGCCCAGCCTGTGGTGTGTGGCTCTTCCTGGTGATTGTTGGGGTTTTCTTTTTTGATGCTCTTGTGCAGATGAGCCTTACAAAACAAAGGAAAGGCTGTAATGGTGCATAATGTAAGGTACAAAATTGTAAAAGCACTCTAATGGGATAGGGCTGCCTGTATTCCTGTGATGCCCAAGTGGTCTGTGAGGAGTATTCCGTTGACTGTGGAAAGGCTGTTCTTTCCAATGGAGTCTGAGTGTTATCTAGCCACTGGGACTTCTAAAGGAGATTATCAGTACTGCCTTTGTTAATTAAAAGGTGAGGGGTCATGATCAGAGTGCCAGGCAAACTCTGAATTGTTGGCAGGATTTGATTTTGCCTTGTAACAAGAGGTTTTATGGGAAGACTGGAGAGAAGCATCTCTAGTCACGGGATGGTGGCGTATGCACATCTGGGACATCTTTTGGAACACTTTAGGATCTTTATGGAAGAATGTCAGTGTACCAAAGGAGTTGTATATGTTTATATGCAATAAAATACTAACTATGTGAAAGCTTGTTCTTGAAGACTCTTTCTTTGGAGCTCTTATGTTGTCTGAAGAAATGCCACTTTCCTGCTTTTCTTTGCTGGAAAGCTGCTTGCTTTGAAGCACCGAGAAACGGTTTATTGAGAGCTGCTGCTGTTCCAAGGGGGACTTGCATGTCGGCTTTATAGTTGGTAGCTTAACCCTAGAGCTGGGCCGGGAACGCGGCCTGGAGCAGGGCTCGGGCGGGCCGAGCACGGGGCCACGCCAAAGATGGCGGCCGGGCGTCTCCGTCCCCAGCGTGGCCTCGTGCGTCACTTGTGGGCGCCGGAAGTTCTGCCCTGCTCCATGACAACGGGGAGCGCCGGAAGTGGCCGGCACGCGGGGCGAGGAACATGGCGGCGGCCGGGGCCGCCAGCAGCCCCGTGCGCTTCAAGAGCAAGTGAGGGCGGGGGCGGCGGGACCCTCCCGAGACCGGGGCGGGGGTATCACCTGGGGCTGGGGCGAGGAGCTCGCTGTGGGGTCCGGCGCGGCCGGCGGCCCCTTCCCCAGCGCGTGCGGCAAAGCCGCCGGCGGGTTTGGCGTTCGGGAGCCGCTTCGTCTGAGCTGCCGCGGTATGTGTTGCTTGTTTTTCCTTTCAGCTATGCCGTATCGCGGAAAATCGAGCCTTTCTACAAAGGAGGACGAGTTCAGGTAGGAAGAGTGACTTTTCTCTCCAAGTCTTGAGAGAGGAAAGTTAAAACGATGATGCGCCCGCTTAAAACCCTTCCTCTCTCTGGTTCTGTAAATGCTTCTGGTTTCCCTTCTCTTCCCTCCAGGTAAACCGAGATGGAAAATTCATGTTTTGCCCCTGCGGGATCAAGCTGAATATAATTGATATAGAAACAGGAGCTCTTCTTCACAGCCTCGAACAGGTGAGAAGATCCAATATCTGATGACTTTTGAAACTGTTGGATGTTTTGGAAGCCTCCAAGGGTATTTTATCTTTATTGTCAGCTGTTCTTCTCTTCTGAAGCCCTAGAGTGAAAGTTAGATGGGAAGATGAGAAATGTGTCTGAATCCAGACAGTTATGTTATTGGTGCTCTCTATAAGCACAGCTGGAGAGCTGTTAGATGTGCTCAGTGTCAATGGAAGCATGCAGAAAAGAGTGCTGAGAGCCCTCAGAAGCATCGCACAGAGGATTTAACTGTCTTTTTCCTTCCCATTTTATAGGACGATCAAGAGGATATTACTTCCTTTGTTCTTAGCCCTGATGATGAGGTATGTATTTGCTTTGCATTTTTCTTTGCTGCTCTGTCGGTCTCCTGGTAAAGCTGGTGAGCGCTGTCTGCCTGTGAGTCTGTCTGAAAGCACTGTCCATTTCCAAAGATCTCTGTGTAGTGTCATCAGGTGCTTCCATGTAACTTCCAGTCTGGGTTGAAATCAGACATGGGAATGATCCCTACCTTTACATTTATTTGCAGCTGAGGATAGGGGACTGATCCAGGGACAGAAGTGCAATTTAATTTATTTTGTATGTATAGAGACTGCATTAGCTGATGTTGCATTTATGTCCAGAATTATTTCTGGCTCCTCTCATGTGTCCACATGCATGCTGATGCGCTGCAGAAAATCTGCTTAATAGTTAATCTTCCTTTGTGTTGCTTTTGGATAGATCCTTGTGACAGGAAGCCGAGCCCTGCTGCTGAAGCAGTGGAACTGGCGAGAGAACAAGTGCATTCGCACGTGGAAAGCGGTGCATGTAGCACCAATAGCTAGCATGGCCTTTGACTCCACTTCAACGTTGTTAGCCACAGGTATGGTTCTATTTCGTTGCCATGCAATGGGAATGTCCGTTGTGCTTTTGCAGAACTTGAATAATTTAGCCCAGCTTGACACAGTGATTTAGTGATCTCTTGAATTCAGACAAAATCAGAAGAGATTTTGCCTAAGTAGTCTATCAAGACCTCACTTTTAACGAGAATACTTACAATGTTCTAATGTTCTACCTAAAATATATTACTTAATTAAATGTTGATAAGTATAAGGAATCTGCAAAGCAGTGTGGCCCAGTTTTCCCAGTGTAGAACTGGGACTCTTTGGAGATGGAGGAGGGCAGGCAGGACATGTAACTTAATTGTACTTCAAGTTCCTTGCCTGTGAGCAGTCAGGTTTTGCTCATTGCTCTGAAAGCATAAAGTAGTCCTTAAGCTCTTCTTGGTGTTGATGGTTGTTACTGGTTTCATTTTACTCTGCTGCTTTTGTAATCTGTGAAGTTTTACAATTGCTGATATATTGGACTTCCTGTGTTTCTCTTCTCTGTAGTTCACTCTTTTATGCCCTTCTTTTCCAAGGTGGCTGTGACAGCACCATTAAGATCTGGGATATGGTGAAGCAGTACTGCACACACAACCTGAAAGGATCTTCAGGAGTTGTACAGTAAGGATGAGTCGTATTTATCAGTCACTTCCAGTCTTCTGGTGTTAGTGTGATGCCTGAACACTAGGACTGATGTGGATGTCTTGAGTTAATGGAATGTAAAGCACCATTCAGAGCATGTCCCAGGCTCTCCTGTTTTTCTGCTTTTTGAGGTGCCTAGTGAAGGAGCAGGGCTAAAACTGACTTTAGCTTAGAGAGGAAACAATTTGATCAAGAAGTTCCTTGGGATCCAAGTGAAATATCTGTGCTTGGTAACTGATGCACTTAAAGTGTAAGACTAGCAAAGAACAGCTGAAAGTTTCCCTGGTGGGTGGAAGAGGAATAAATGAAGTCTTACAAAGGAAGCGCTAGTATAAGTTCAGGTTGATTGATCTGTCACATTCTGTGTAGAATATATATTGAAATATTGGGCTAAAGCTGAGGGGATGCCAGAGAGCTTATTCCTGCCCTATTCAAGTCTCTCTCTATCCCTCTCTGTCTAGCCTTGTTGAGTTCCATCCTGATATTTCACGTCTGCAACTTTTCTCCTCCTCAATGGACTACAAAATCCGAATCTGGGACCTGAATTCCAGCAAGTGCATTGCTGTGTTGAGTGGCCATTTCAGTGCTGTCACCTCCCTGGCTTTTGCTGCAGATAGAAATACACTCATCAGGTAAAAACTTGTAGAGGCTTAGCCTTTCTGTCCCATTCACCCTGCCTCCTGCCAGAGACAGGGCATTTCTGTGATGTCTGGGAAATTTGTCCTTTGAGGGGAAAGACTGCTGAAGGTGCTCAATCCCAGCATGGCAGTATAAACAGGTGACTGGGGCTCTCGGCACTCGTGTTTCTGGTGACAACACTGTGCCACCATGGGGAAGGCTGGTGTCTTCTTTTATTATGGGCCTCTGCAGAAGGGTGTTGAACTCCTTTCAAAATTGCACTCAGAGCCTGAGGTGAATGGTGTTGACGTTGAAACTCTCTTTTAACTTGCAGTTCTGGCCGTGATAAAATCTGTATGGTGTGGAACCTGAAAACTGGAGAAACTAAACGAACCATCCCTGTCTATGAGGTAAAATCACATTTCATTTATTCCTTTGAGATCCTTTGTAGTTTCTAGGTCACTGTTCCCATGCTGCTTTCTCTTTAAGTTTCTATGTATTGTGAAATCGGGCTTTTTCTCCCTTGTACTTTACAAAAGTCATTAAACTCTGTTCCAAAGCTGTTTATTTTCATTCTCTCCTTGCTTAGCGGAGTCGTTTCTGGGGAGCATGAGAAAATACATGCTGCCACTGCCTTTGCTTTCCCAGTGCCGGAGATAGAAGGAAGGACAGTCATGAGAAGATTTTGTTCTTGTGTTGTGTCTGCCTGCCTTTCCTACACAGCCATGCTGTCTGGGGCAGTGGAGTGTGTTGTGTGTGTGCCTGTTGAAACGGGACTCAAGTCCCTCAAGTCTCAGCCAGTGCTTGGCCAACTCTCTTACAGAGTGTGGAAGCTGCTGTTCTCTTACCTGAAAAAGGAGAGTTCTCTCAGCTGGGTGTGAAGAACCAAGGGTTGCACTTTCTCACAGCTGGCAGCAAAGGTGAGTGTTGTGCCATGTTCTTGCCCAAATTAGAGGCTGAGGAAGGACCATGCTTTAGGCCTACATTGCCGTTATTGCTGGGATGTGCATTTTTTGTGTGGCAGAAGCCTTGGTCTGAACTCTTGAGGGCTGTAGAGCAGAGCCTTCTCCCGAGTTCCTCTGACAGTAGTGGATTGCTCAGGCATACTGTGTAGTCTTGATTTAGCTATGTATGTTTTGTCACAGTTTGCAGCTGGACATGCTGCTTGTGCTGTGATTGACAAATTGATCAGAAAAGTTTGATTTAGACCAAAGAAGAAAATTCTTGTGACCCTTCACACCACTGTAATTGGACCAGTTAGCTGTCTTGCCTTAAAGCTGTCTAGCTTTTTTTCAGTAGACGGTGCCAGGGTTTGTTTTGATGTTACTTGGATGATCATTGTCAAAAACAGTGGCTCCAACAGATAATTTTTATATCATCATTTGTGTTAGGCATCCTGAAAATCTGGGAAGTTGCCACAGCTGCCTGCATATTTACCCAGGCTGTGCCCTTTGAGCCTGTGGAATCCAAGGAGGAGGCCAGTGAGCGTAGTCTGACCCACTGCATGCTTGTGCCTGGGAGGAATGAGGTTGTCACAGTGTCCATGGAACACAACATTGTTTTATATGATGCTCAAACTCTTCAGCTCAGGAAGCAGGTAAGTCTTTGGTCTACCTTTTCCTGTTCCTTTATCCACATTTTAGGATCAGCTCTGCTTCTGGTGACAGCGTTGTCCAGGGCTTCCCTCTTCTCCTACCTGTTCTTGAACTATTTCTTGCTTCCCATATATGTTTACAAGCCATAAAGACAGTTTCACTGGTGGGGTTGTTTGAAGGAATATTGCACAGAAAAAAACATACGCAAAAGAAAGGTGCGGAATAGGCCTAGCCAGAAGTCCTTCTGTGCTCCAACTTATGTCTAATAAAACTTGTGCAGTGTTAAACAAGAGGTCACAGTAATGCAGCCTCATTGAGTGTGGTGCCATTTGGTACTTCTCTAAGCAGCTGACTTCTCCCTGTTAAACTGTTCCAACATCCTCAGTTTGCAGGTTACAACGATGAGGTTCTGGATGTGAAGTTCCTTGGGCCTGCTGATTCTCACATTGTTGTGGCTACCAACAGCCCTCAGCTGAAAGTGTTTGAACTAGCAACATCACACTGCCAGATCCTCTATGGCCACACAGGTGTGTGTGGGCAGCTCTGCTGTGGGTGGGAGGCAGATGTGAAGGTGTTTCTGTATCTAGCTTCTCTCTGATAACTGTTACGTGGAGACTGGAGTCCTTGAGTTCTCTGGAACAGCATCACAACAGTCTTTTGCAGTGGTATGGAGAAAGCATATAATCATGCTGTCCTGATTTTGCAAACACTAGCTTTCCTTTTCCAGGTCTCTCAGTTCAGTCCCTTTTACTAGCAGAGAGATCCATTTGGGTTAGAGTTAACTCAAGTTGAGTAGGTAGGTGAGCATTAGCTCTGAAGGCTGTTTTGTGGTTACAGGTGACAGATTCACACTGATGCCATAAACAGCCACTCACTTTGTAATGCATGCAGATATGTTCCTATGTCTCCCAAAGCTCTGTGCCCCAATCAGTAAGCAGTAGACTCTGTATTAATCATGCATTTCTGTTGTCCGATTACACAATTGCTTTATATTCAGCTGTTTCTTCTTCATCTGTTTAGAAACGATTCTTGCTTTGGATGTCTTCAGAAAAGGCCTGATGTTTGTAAGCTGTGCTAAGGTATAGAAGCTTTCTTCTTCATTGAATGAAAATTTTTATTTCTAGTGATCTTTATGGGTAGTTTTCTTATTTGTCTTTGGTGATCCAGAAAGGGCTTTTGTTCAGATGGAAATTCCTATCTGCCCCGCCCCCAAAATATAAGGTTCTTCCACTATCCTTTTCTTAACATTTTCCCTGGGAAAATGTTGATTGATTGTACTTTAATAGCCTGAAAGGAAGTGCCTCATTCTCCAAGCATTTCTTGCTCTTGCATGGGAGTTCAGAGATGTCATTAGGGAGAGATTGATGGGGAGCTGTGGGCAAGATAAAGTACTGGAAGAAAAGGTCTCAACTGGCCCAATATACTCAGAAGTAAACCTCCAAGCTGCAGTGCAGCCCACTTGGCCATTTCTGCCCTCAGATGCTCTGATGAATGCAGGCACAGGTTCTAGCTTAAAAAAACCCAGTGAATAGCCAGGCTCATGGGTGTGGTAAATGCATGAGACTAATCACTTGTCAGAAAAGCACAGCAGTTTCTCTTCTCCCACTACAGGATAAAAGCCTTCGAGTGTGGTGGATGAACAAAGATGGAAAAGTGATCTGTGTAGCCCAAGGATTGGGTCATGCGCATGGGGTGGGCGCTGTCTCTTGCTCAAGGTAATAAAGACTGGACAGAGCTACCTTTGCAGGCATGAGTTGCACCTGCTCTGCTAATGCTCAGATGAATGTTTTGGTGAATGCCTGCCTTGAACCATGCTGTTCATCGCTCCTGGTGCCAGCTTGTCATGGTGTTTTGAGTTTGAAGGAAATTTTTTTTGGACACACATTGTCTGTCCATAAGTTGTTGACCTTGCAGTTCTCTGTTAGTATAACTTCTGTTTGTCTTCAGGAACAGGAGCTGGATAAGTCGATGGGTAAAGCCCAAGTAAATTGGAGAGGAAGGGGAGGGGGAACAGAGAATGTGTATATGAAGGTGCTTGTTTGAATAGCATGTCTGTTAGTCAGCTCTTCTCCTTTCTTCAAGCTGTCTAGTAGTTTTGAATCTCAACTTGCCTGTTCAAGAGCTGCAGTATACCTGAGCTTGTAAATGAAGAGAGCTAGCAGTGCTCTTGACTAATGTCTGAATTGTTGGAGGCTATCACAAGAACTTCAGGAAAATTAAAGCAAGCTTGAAAAATCATTCAAGTGCTCTGTTTAACATCCCAGCACAGTGACCGAACATGTGTAGGTTCTGGTAGGGGAAGGAAGAGAAGGCCTTTTTCCTGCACAGATGAAGCCACTGTTTTGCTTCCTTACACTTGACACTTCTTTTCCTTATACTCTTTTTTTTTTTTCTTCAGACTGAAAGAAAGCTTTGTAGTGACCAGCAGCCAGGACTGCACAATCAAGGTCTGGAATATCCCAGAATCCCTCACTTCCAAAACAAAAGCAGCCTTGATCTCCAGTCCAGAAACCCTTCATGCCCAAATGACTGAGAGAGGTCACGACAAGGTAGAGCTCCACCAGACCTGAAAATGTACTTTTCTATAGAAATATCTCTAGTAAATCTGGGCGTGCACTGTTAACATGGAGTTTGCAAGTAAAGTTCAAAATTAGTTGAGATAGATGGTAGTGTGGGTGATGGAAAATCCCTGACACTTCAGGGGAGGAAACAGGGACTTACTTGTAAGGTGAAGACCAGGGAATTCCAGCTGAAGCTACTTGTTTGTCTATGTCTTCTGTTTTCATTTTTTAGCTATCTTCTGTGATCCTCACAATTCTCTCCTCTGTTCAGTTGTACTCGGGCTACAGGCTTTCTTTTCTCCTCTTCTCAAAATGAAAGCAGGCCTGGTTAAGATATTTTTTTAATGCTGAGGTGATCATATGGTTGGCAGTGCATCTATTTCCTAGTTTAATAGGAATGAGCAGTCCTATGAGTTAGCTCCAAAACCGGCAAAAGCCCAGCAATTTGAGGATGTCAGGATAGCTGAACAAACATTGGCACTTAAATGCTTCTCTCCTGTTTTGTACCCTGAATTTACTAATGTTCAGTAACAACAGACCTAAGCTGCTTTGCGCTCTGTTCTTGTGTGACTTTTCCAGGATATAAACAGCGTGGCAGTTTCTCCGAATGACAAGCTCATTGCCACAGGCTCACAGGATCGGCTGGCCAAGCTGTGGTCCTGTTCTGATTGCTCTTTGTTGGGTGTCTTTACTGGACATAAGCGTGGAATCTGGTGTGTGCAGTTTTCCCCAGTGGATCAGATCTTGGCCACCTCCTCAGCAGATGGGACAATGAAACTTTGGGGTCTTCAGGACTTCAGCTGTTTGAAGGTAATGAGCATTCAAACTGCTCCTTGCTCTAAGAAAACCTGGCATAAAATAAGGATTGATTAGGGCAGCTTCAGAAAGGTATATGCTGGTTAATGCAGATGAAATACAGCCATGCGGCCATGCTGAAGGGATAGCCATCCAGGCATAGCCTTGTTCTCCAAGATCTTGGATGCATGAGCTTCCTGGAAAGCTCTAGGACAAAAGCATTTGCCCAGTGTCTAAGTGATCTTTCTTCTCTAGCTAACTGAAGAGCAACGTGGTTGATTGTAGGAGAAAAGCATATTCCAGCTTTGGAAAGGTTGGCTTTGCCTGACACAGCTGTAGCCATGAAGGAAAAACGCAGAAGTTTGTTTGACACTCGGTCTTCACAGAAAATTCTTCTGTACAGTCCGACAGCATCTCGCTAAGACAATGAGAAGGCAGTTGCTTATTCTGAGCCATGTTCTGTCCAGCAGTGTTACCTCACTGCTCTGAGTGTGTCCTTCATTCAGCTTCAGGGGAATCAAGCTTTTAGAAGATGACTTAGGCAGCCGGTCTCACTGTTCAGACCACTCGCAGTTTGACCTTCTGCAACAAGTTTAAGCAAGCAGGTCTTTTGAAACAATGGTGTGAGGACAAGACATTTTCTACTGCCCTTTCAGCCTACAGTAAGAGAAAGTCCCAAGAATAGAGGCTGCGTATTGGAGCTTACCGATTAGGGCTGCAGGAGCACATTTCATCCCCTTAGAGAGGGCTGTCTTTGAAAAGCCTGGCAAAAACTCTTTTGACTTCCTGTTTTCCAGACTTTTGAAGGTCATGATGCCTCTGTACTGAAGATCATTTTCGTAAGCCGGGGGACACAGCTGCTCAGCAGGTAAGACAGTACACTAAAGAAAGATGTTAAAACTAATCAGAAAGGAAATCCCTTAAATGATGTAAGCAACAAGAGAGCAGAGTCTTGAGCAATGGGTTTTGTTCTGGAAAATCTGATAGGAAAATCCCTTGTCTCTGCTAAGCTTCTTGCATGGACTAACTTATCTTCCTCTAGTTCTCCAGTTGTGCTGCGGATTCTAGTTACCCCCACTGACATTGCTGAGTCGGTGACATAACTATAGCTGGGCAGAGCTAAGGGTGCATCTCACCCTACTGCCTTTGGCAAGGGAAAAGCAGCAAGAGTTAAACAATTGGAATTGATACCCGCAAAGGGTTGGCTCTCTAGCTAGAGGCAGGAAATAATGTAGCTTTTTTGGGCCTCAAGTTTGTCCTCTGTGCTGTCTTTCCTTGTAGAAAAGCTGAAATATGAGAGACCGGAATATCAGAGCTTATGGTGATACGTAAGCAATAGGGTTTTCCAAGGAGGAATCATTTGAGGAAATCTCAGTAACCCTGGGAAGGAAGTGTATCTTGTTTGGAATGAGTTTTAATAAGATAGTGCCTTTTTCTGCTGTTGGAGAGCCTCTAAAGCTGGGCACTGCCTTCAGAGCTACATGGCTTGAGATTCTTAAGCTCTTTTGACATTTGTGGTTAATTTTTGCTCCTGTTTGGAAAGCGATGGAATGAGAAGTGCTTATCCAGTACTGGAGGCAGGGCAGAGCAAGGACGGGTCTATCTAATGATCCTCTGAGTTAATTAATTCTGGGTTTTTTTGTCTTCCAAAAGTGGTTCTGATGGTCTCTTAAAACTCTGGACAATTAAAACAAATGAGTGTGTGAAAACATTAGACGGTCATGAAGATAAAATCTGGGGTCTTCACTCTAACAAGCAAGATGACATGGTTGTGACAGCGTCCAGTGACTCCTGCATCACGCTGTGGAAGGTACAGTACGGAGTCTCTCTCTGTTTCCTCTCTCGGTTAGTAATCAGAATGCAGTGCAGAGATCAGGATCCCAGTGGTTTGTTCCTAACCCTGTTCCAGCATGACATGCGCATTCCCCTCATTTTCTGCACTTTGAAATTGGGTCAGTAAGGTGTATCCTCATTTCTGTTTCTTTTTGGCCACACCCAGACAATGTCATAAACAGAGCAGCAGATGGGCCTTAGCAGCCTGCCCAAGCACTGATGTTCTAAAGGTCGCTTGGAAGGAGGTTGTGAGTTGATAGATTCAGCAGTTATTTGACCTGAAGATCTTCCTACAAGAACTAATCTTCTAATCATTTGATGGCTTAACAAAAATGCATGTGTATTAAAGCAAGATTTGACGTGATTGTATTCTGGTTTGTTAAAGGATGTCACTGAAATTGAACAGGAAGAGGCACAAGCCAAACAGGAAGAGCAGATTATGAAGTAAGTTGATCCTGTATCGGGATCAGGGGAGGGCTGTGAAAAGGCAAATTCTGCCCAGTGAGACTGTCCACACTTAATCATCCAGTTCCTTCTGATCTATGGGTTCTGTCATTTAGCTGTTTCAATGATGTCAAATCGCAGTAGTCTCTTCATCTTCCTTATAGTTTATCTTTAGTTACTGTAAAGCCTTGCTACAATACTGTCAGCTTGACAATCAATTAGTTTCATGTTTACGTACTGCTATGATAAGCCAGGTCAGACCGCTGAAACCTATTATCATTCATTTCCTCCTGCATCAGCCAGCACCGAATAGCTCAGGGAGTCCTTGAATGAGCCAGGGTAATTATCTGCACAATGAGGGCACTGAAGTGTTCATTGGAAAGTGGTATTAACTTCTTGGCATTAAACTTCTGCATGTTATTTTAGCCAAATCTACCTTCTGCATAGCATTTTGTTCCACCAACCAAATATTCCTCTGACATTTTCTTGATCCTAATTGTTTTCCAGAGAACAAGAGCTTTCTAACCTGCTTCATGAGAAAAGATATCTCAAAGCTTTAGGATTGGCAATCTCTCTGAATCGTCCACACACGGTGTTAATGGTGGTCAAAGGTGAGTCCGTGTTAATCTCCGAAAGCGGTTTCTGCCTCTCACCTTCCAGAACATCTCTTCCAGGTAGATGAAGACTACAAAGCCTAATTGTCTGAGAACTTTCATTTTTCCCTTTCTCATATCACTCGCATGTCCTAAGTGAAATCCACACTTAGTGCTCCTGATAACAAATGGTCTCCCTGCTCTCAGCCCGTGGGTGCGTTTCAGAAGCATCACAGCAGGGACATCAGATGTCACTGTTCCTCTGAGCGTGACAGATTGCTGAGGAGCACTAAGTCTCGTGTTACAAGTCAAGCCAGCTTTCATTCCCAGGGTAGCAACCTGCACCCAGAATTTATACAGAAATTTACCTGTTATTTGGCGCTCTCTGCCTGGAGTCAGGGGCTCATTTAAAAAAATCAGCTGTTGGGTGAAGGGCTCTCAGCAGCACTGGGTGTCAGGGTGGTGGCTTTAGCTCCTGCCAAGCCAGGCTCTGCATAGAGATGCAGTGAGTTGGCAGGAGTTTTGTCTCTCCTCTGGTGCGTGCTCAGACAGGCTAAACAGCACGTCGGGAGCCACTCTTATGCCTGAGAAGGCCTGTGTTGACAGAGGGACGTTCAGATCACATACTGAAGCACTTGCAGGTTTCGAACGGCCAGAAGGGAAGGTGCCTGTGTATCTGAAGTGCGTTGGCCTCTCTGTGTCCACAGGCTCTTGTGACAGGACTGTGTGCTTTTTCCTGCAGGATCCTCAGTGCAGAAAGAGGGCATGGATCTTGCTCTTGAACTGAAATTCTTTTTCTTTCCGTGCCTCTTCATTTCTCTTTTTCGCAGCCATCCTCAAGGAAATTGATGGGAGAAAGCACTTGGAAGAGAACATCCTTCGGCTGCGGAAGGATCAAAAAGGTTTGTTGCAACATTTGTGTGCTAAAACCTTTCAGATGAGGGGCTTATTTTCTCAACTCAAATTAAAAGAAGAGTCTCCCTAGACTTGTCTTTCACCAGTGAGCTCCCAACACCATTGAGCAGGACTGCTGCCCAGAGCCAGTCTCTCTGTTATGGTGCTACTCATGACAAACACCAGAAACTGCTATGAGCTGGTTTGAGGTGATCGGCCTCTGGGTACGGTCATGTCTCTTGGCACTCTTACTGCATCACCTGAGACCGTCCTGCAGTGGGAGACAAGTGCACTGAGCTAATCGCCAAGTCGTAGCTGCCACACCCCAAAATCTGCTTTCCTTCAGTCACCTCTGCCCAAAGGGTCTTGCCTTCCTTACCACCCCGTTGCTTAGGACACCCCTGTGACGGCTCGTGAGAGAGAGGGTTCTTGCTGTGGCTCTTTGACCCCTCCAGGCTCGTCTGTCACGGTGTGTGGGAGCTGAACTACTCCCTAAGATGGGAGAAGTGCTTTCTAACCTGGCCTCTCCTGCAACACGCCAGTGCCCTCGGCACAGCTAGCGTGTACAGATTGCCTCCTTCCTCCCTAGAGGCGGTGTTAACGTTCGTGGTGACGTGGAATACAAACTCTCGGAACTGCCACGAGGCCCAGGCTGTCATTGAAACCCTCCTAAAGCACGAAACACCAGACTGCCTCCTGCAGTACTCAGGCATTAAAACTGCTGTGGAGTCCCTGCTGCCTTACACCGGTGAGTCGCACTGGGGGAGCGTTCAGGTCAGTGCTGGGGCAGCCTGTTGGGTCTTTTGGGGGCTCAGAGCTGGTCATGCCTGTGATGAAGTGCCTAGTGCTTCACTGCACGTGACCTCAGCTGCCCTCTGCTCCTTTGAGCTCTGAGCTCTCACACCACTGAGAGTTCTGTTATCTTGATCCTGGCACTACATGATTAATTAGCACTTCCTGGCCTCTTTGCTAACACTGACATAGTTTTTCACAGTATGTTAGGCTGAGGTCTCCTCCTATGTTGTGGATGTTCCCAGTTTGCCTTGGTCTAAACAGGAAAATTTTGCACCCCCTTCACATGGTGAACTTCCCCTTCTGTGGTTTGAACCATTAGTTTTCTTTCTCTGCAGAGCGCCATTTCCAGAGACTGAGCCGATTGCTACAGGCCTCCATGTTCATTGATTTCATGTGGCAAAACATGAGACTGGCTGATGCATCCCAGCAGGAAGATGTGACTTTATGACCCTTCTCCTACCAGTTGCCCTCTCCTGAGGTGAGAGCTGAGCCACTTGGGGCCTGCCTTGGCCAGTTCTCCCACCGTGCATGACAACGGGAATATTTGTATTTTTTACAATAATTTTTTAAAGTTTATTTTAAACAAGTCCAGTATCTCTTTACAGACTCTTTGGGGCTTAGTGTGTGTGTGGGGGGGATCAGTCCTGCATTCAAGCTGTGGTTTCCTGTTTTAACACCCTGAATTTTGATGTCTGTCTTCCCATAGTGTCCTGCATGTTGCAGGAGGAGCCAAGAAGATAGTGGTTAGTTTGGAGAAAAGGCAGAACCTGGCTCTGAACAAGCCTTTCTTTGAATCTTTAAATCCACTGTAATAAGGTGGGATCCCTGCACACTACTGGCAGCGTTGTATCATGTCCCAAAGCCCAACTGGAGAGTGTGTGTAGATTAGTTTTGTGTCTAAGCATTCATTGACATGTTTATTTGCTTGGGCAAAATGTACTCTGGCCCAAAGCAGGTCTCTCCCCCTGCCCAGGAAGCACAATTTTAGTTCCCACACTAAGAAATTTAAGTGTAAAAAAACCAAACAGGCCTCCTAGATATTTACATGTGTTTTATTTATTTCAGAGACAGAAATGTGTGTAATCTAGAACAATACAAAAACATTGTACATTGGTTAAAATGCTTGTTTCAGAAAAATTAACAGATACCTGGAAGATTAACTAAAATTAGAAGTAACAGTCTATATAGAAGTCTTAGATTTTTCTGATTTTCTAATTCAGTTTTAGCAAATGAGTTTAGGGGTAGGAATTACTGTAAATTTCAGTAAATATCAGAACCCCCTTGAAAGGGGGATGTTTTATTCATTAACATGAGCTCTGGCCCCGGACAACTTACCCAGTAAGGAAACAAACTATACTGTAACTGGTTTTTCTTCTGTGCCTGCACAGAAATCTCTACAGGGAAAGGTCAGATGTATTTTGCCAGTATGTATTTTCTGTTCTGACAGCCATTCAGCAGCTCCTGACCATTCCCAGGCATGAGAGCCCTTCCACACGCCCTGGCCTTCCCCTGCAAGCTGCAAAATGAGTAAGCACAGCCTGGTTGAGTAACTTTCACAGACGTGTTCTGTTCCGTCAGGAGTTAAGCACCATGTCCTTGAAAAGCAGCAGTCCCCAGCACTGACCCTCCTCATGCCAGCTGCCCGCAGCGGCGGCGAGGAGGGTAGCTGGCGTTTTGTTCAGCTGCGGCGCTGGCCTGGGCAGCGGCTGTGCCCCTCCGAGGTGCAGCCATGCTACCGCATGCTCTGGAGCGTGTGCAGGGCCAGGAGGGCCGGCCGGGAGGCCGACTGCTGCATGGCTCGCTTCGTGATGGTGCTGCACTTCTGCAGGATCTCGTGGGCCGAGGGGCGCGCAGGCACCTTGGGGACACAGGCAGCCGAGTCTGAGTCAGCGAGGGAACAACTTGAATCAGCTGCAGATGACTCCACAAAGCCAGAATCGTTCCTGTCTTTGTGGGTGAGGTGTGGAGATTTGCTGTTGTGTGTCGCCAAGGCCTTCCCCAGGGAAGAGCTCCTGGCCTGCTCGACTTCAGGCATAGACCTTGATAAGTCGGGCTTCCAGCCCGGCCTGCCGTCCTGCTCGCTCCCCGAGCTGAGAGACGAGCTATCAGTCTCCAGATCTGAAGTGGAGCTGGCCCTGGGCAGAGATCTCGATCTGCTTCTTGAAGTCCCTCCTTCAGTCTGGTCAAGGGGAGGGCGAGCCTGCACCACGCTCTTTCCTGCCACCTCGTCCAGGGCCTGAAGAGCCCCCAGGGAGGAGGAGAGGTTAGGGGTGGAGGCGTTGAGCCCGCAGCTCACGATGGTCTGGAGCCTGCTGTGAGGATTCTTGTAGGGCTGGAGGCACATGGAGGGGATGTAGCCCGTACGTCCGTTGTACCTGAAAGGGGCAGGATGGAAAGCAACACTGAAAAGGGCCCTTCTCCCCCACTGCTGCATACAGGACACACAGAAGCCGAAACTGTCCCTAGCCAAGGGACAGTGAGAGCTTCCCTGCACAGTGCTGGGGAACAGGCAAAGAGCAGCTGCAGCAGGTAACCGGCTCACTGGGGAGCACTGAAGACAGCTTCAGGAAAGCCTCCTTACCGGGTCAGCCACCAGCCGTCGTCAGATTTCCTAACCACCTCCACGATGACCCCGTTGTTCAGAGAGAGCTCGTCGGCCTTCTGAGACTCGTAGGCTCGCACAGCAAAATACAAGCTGCCTGGAGAAAGAAGGGGGAGATATCTCTGCCTTGTGAAGAAAAAATCACGGCAAAGCGTGGGAGGAAAATAGACCAGAACGCTGCCTGTTTGCTGAGTGCACAAGCACAGCCTGGGGAGACTTTTATGGACAAGAACCCAGAGGATAGGTTTCGTGCTGGCCCTCTGACAGGTGAGTGTCACCACTGTGAACACAGCTCCCTTCCCAGCGCAGAGGTGGAGAGCAGGCAGCCCTGCGGAGTTACAAGGGATAGCGTCCTCCAACAACGTAGGAAGTTCCCAGTTCTGCACCTGTGAGCTACCATGAACTGTGAGACAGGGGAAACCAGCAGGTAACTCAGCAACAGGGAAACTGAGTGTGCAAAGCACACTGCTACATGTGTAGCTATTAGTTACATGAGTAATAATATTTTTTTTGTGAATGGATATTACTAAGTTAATAGTTACACAAATAACTACTACAAGATGCCCCATCCCTGTGAAAGATCAGATCAGCAGTCCCAGGGTTCAGGAGAGAGCTGCACAGTAACGCTGTCCCAGTAAGTGATTTATTTGCTCAGCCACCCACAGCTGGTGGCAGAGGTGACTAAAAAACTCAGAGCTCTGGAAATCCAGGCAGGGACTTCAGCCAATGGTTAAAGTGTTTTTTTGCAGAACTGCCCCCCCTTTAAAAGAGGGGGCTGGGGGGAGGAACATAACATAGTTCTGAACTCAGGGAAGCAAGAGAAGGTTTGGGTCACAGTAGCTTTAAGTAGACTTACCCTCTTCATTTGAGCTCAAGGCATTCTGGATGTCCTTGTGGACATCAATCTCTTCCAGGTACGGGGCTGGGAACCAGGCTATCTGCTTGTCTGCGTTTTCCACTAGCCACCACCCTGCAGCAAACAGCAAAAAACTTGTAAGAACTTGTAAGAGGTAGACAAGTATCACAGGAGAAGTGACCATAAACCCTGGGTACAGGTTGCCCCAGCCATGAAAAGGAGACAGGAGAGAAGTTCTGCAGACCAGTTTAGCGACTGGCAAATGTCATACTGACACTTGGGCAGAGCTCCATCAAGACTGGTGTTTTCCACCATGCAAATGTATTGGGGTCCATAAAGCAAAATCTGAGAAGCTTCCAGCTCAGGCTGGGAATAAGGCCAAGTCTCAGCCCAGATTCCTGCCTCTGTTGACTAGAAAGACCCCAGCACTTGTTCTTTCCTCCTTGATAAAGCCAGGTAAGTGCATCACACGCACAAATGCACACCCGAACTAGTGATGCTACAAATGATGCTATAAACACACCATTTGCCAAGCTATGAATCTATCTAGAAATCTTACAACATCCATCCCTGAAACTGAAGAATCCTAATTAAACATACCAGTCATGTCCTTGATTAACACTTCAACAATTTCCTTCTTAGCAACTTTGAAAGTCTTGTTTTTTGTGTCTTTGGTTTCAAAGGTTTCAATGCATCTGTAGCTCTGAGATGCCTGTGGGTGTGTAATAGAGGAGAGGTGCTGCTGCGGCTGTTTTTTCTTTTCCCCTCCAATTTCTGATGGCATGATCACAACACTGAAAAATAAAGTTTAACATTGGTTTACTGAAAAGACACATGGAAGGTTGGGTTTGTTATTTATTTTGGGGAAAATCAAGTCTAGGCACTAAACTAAAAAAAAAGCTCAGGCATGCCAGGGAAATCAGAAAAATAAGAAAATGTTGTGTGGCATATTGATCATCAAGAAAGAAACATAATAAAAGGAAAAAGGTGCAAGGAACAAGGGCAACAGTCATTACAGAAAGCTGAGTTACCTAGCAGCATCCTTCCCCTTTGCCAGCACTTCCCTTTTTCCTCATTCCTAACTACTTCAGTGCTAAAAAATGGCAAACAATTCCAAAGAGGGAAAAAAAAAAAAAGAGAGAGAGAGAGACTGCTTTTTTCTGCCACTTAAATGTAACCGATATTTCTCTTCTATCCATCTATGAAACGGACAGAATAGAGATACCCAAACAAGTAAAATACATATTCATACCTGTTTTCAGGAAAGGAAGGATCTAGGTCTTGGGTTTGTGCCTTGAAAAGCTGAATCACACTTTCACTCTGGGAGATCTTAGCATCCATCTTCAGCAGCTCCCGGGAGTAAGTTTCAAGCAGTTTTAATCTCTCCAAGGACCTGTTCAACTTCCCGCTCTTTCTCTGCTTCACAGTTGCATCTTTAAAGTAAGAAAGGCAAAGTCAGTATGAGATAACGGATCTGGATGCCTTAAGAGCAGCACCTGCCTACGCACGGTGGTGCCCTCACCTAGCACCCATCTCCTCACAAGCCCAAACTGTAAGGAGCCAAGACAGTGGCTGTCAATATTTGTGCCTTCTTATCGTTTTAAATAGCTCCTGATACAATTTTTGAGTATCTAAAGTTTATCTCTGTTCACAAGTCAATGTTCCTAGGTGCCCTGGGCCAATACGTAAACTGTGCGTACTACCAAGCGCATTTATCTATAAAAAAGTCTTTCTAGATTATTTTAAGTCAACAATAGACCCCAGTGCTCTGATATGATCCAGTTATACCATGCAACAAGCAGAAGCTACTTGCTAATCTGCTTCAGAGAAGGTCAGACTCAGTGACCGAAATCTGTATCGTTACCTGAACAGCTTTATCATGCTTGTTGGGCTTTGATGTCCACGGAAGATTCAGCCTCCTTACCTTTAAACTTGGGTATAGTCCGGTCTGATCTCCTCAGTGAACCACTCTCAATGGGGAATTTTCTCTTCAGGTCTTTCTGAAAGTGAGACAGAAAGAGAGAATAATGGTGCTTCAAAGCCCATTCGCACGGCTGAGCCCTTTCCCTCCCTCCCTCCTAGGATGCGAGTGTTGCTTTCGGGGAGTTCTTCGCTTACATGGAATCTCTTAAATTCTTCGAATGTCCGGTAGATGAGAATGTTGTTTCGATCTGACCAGGATACAAACATCATGTAGTTCTGAAAAAGATAAAAGGGAAAAGAAATGCATTTTTAATCATGCTGTTCAGTATCAGATGCTTTCAAGCAACCAGCATTTGGCTTGGTTCTGGTTTCAGGCTGCCAGACTGTCACATTAAAAACAAAATTTTAAACTAGATCTACACAAAATATTTCCTTAATTTTAGGGATGCAGATCATTGTTGAAATGAGAAGAAACTTAAGAAATTGTCCTCAGAAAGACAGCAGAATCCAAGACGATCATTTTCTTATGATATTGACCATCAAAAAACAAATCTAAAAGACCTCTTGTCCTAGACAGTAATACCCTAATTCCAGCACTGCAATAGAAATGAGAAACAGACCCCTGTAAGAGTCACTGAAAAAGCCCTGTAGTGTCCTAATTTGTAAATAATGTTTAAGGGAAAAAAAAAATCAGGTTAAAATACCTTCTGCTTTTGGCATTGCATCACGCCTACAGCCTTCACATCCACCGGGTACCTGCTGCAGTTCATCGTCTCAGAGGCCAGACCCTCTCACCGTGGGCGGATGGAGTCCTGCGGGAGGCAGCTCCAGGCAGGGCCTCCTGGAGGCTAAATAGACGGAGCGGGAGGGAGCGCAGGAGGCGTTCCCAAGCGTCTGTCGTAAAATTGCCTTCCTCGTTTCCTCCTCCACCCAGAGACGCACAAGGAGAAATTCCATAATTTGGCAAACTATCACCTGCCTTTTATTTGCTCTCCTGCTTTTAAGATGCAATTACCACTGAGCGCAGACGCCAGGGGTATAGTTCAGAAAGCTGGGAAAGGACAGGCGTCTTGTTATCTGGTCCTTAGTAGAGCAATACCAGCGTGACCCTTCCCTGAGGCTGGGTCAATTTTCCATCCCCGGAGGAACTCGCTGCTGCAGCGCAGACTTCGGTTTGTGCAGCTGAGCAAAACATGGGGTGCAAGGGGACACGAGCACTCAGGAGAAACGGTTCCTCGTTACAGTGCCTTCATCAAACATGCTGCAGTTCAGCCAGCAGAGAGCTGGGCTGCCTCCGAACGGGAGGGGATCGCTGCGGCTCCCTGCCCGTCTGGTTACCAGCACTGTGGGGCTGCAATTCACACCGATCCCAAAAACTGATCGTAAACACGGTTTGCTGTAACCCACAAGTCAGATGCGACTGCTGTGCATGCCAGCTGTTTGTTATGAATCTCTTTCCTTTAATGCTTTGTTGCATCTGCTTAGTAAAAGACACTTCACTTTAAATAGGTTTCTGGCAGCTACATCAATGTTTGCATGCTCTCAGGAAGAAATGCGAGATGTCGATGCCATCATTGACCGAGCAAAAGATGAACAAATCCCCTGGGGTGTCACGGAAAAAGTCCCAAAGCTTCTGGCTTGTAAAGATACCACAGACACCCAAGTAATTTGTGCTCTCCATCCTGCATCGATCTGGGGTTTTCATATCAACCCAAGACGATAAAAGTTCTTCAGCGGGAGACGGAGAACTGATAGCTTGGTCTGACAAAGGAAGAGCCAGGCAATCGCCGCAGGGCAAGGAAAGCAGGGGCTGGGGGCCCAGCGCAGATAATCCCAGCAGCCGGAACGGCTTCAAAGGCACAACCTAGCAGAAACAGCGCGGGAACGGCTTTACAGGGCGACGGCACGCAGGCTGCAGCCCCGCGAGCTCACAGCCTCCGGCCAGCAGCCCGGGACGCGCTGCCAAGCCCGAGGACACGGCTGCCTGCAGAGGCTCTGCGCAACGGGGGAAAAAAGAGAACAAGGAGATGGATTTGCTTCATTTAAGTCAACTATGCTGCCTTGAGGCACTGCATGGCCAGTAATTACAGCCCTGGAAAGCCAGTCCTTTCACTGAGCTGCTGACCTTTACCATGTCTCGTTGTGACCTGGCTGATGGGTATCTGTGTGCGATCAAACCTCCTTCTCTGTCCTCCCTCCCCCTCTTTTTTGGGGGAGCCTAAATGCAATCAGCATCGTTGCTGGGGCCCACAAGCGGAAGCCCAGCCCTCCCCCTTCATGTTCTAATGACCAGCAGCTTCTTAAAACCCTCAGCAAGAGGTGCGGGTGATTTTTCACCTGTGGAGAAAAAAACAAAACAAAACAAAAAACAGAATCCCAATAGGAAGCCAAGCAGATCGCTTCTGGCTAGCTAGAAAACTCAAGATTAGGGGCTTGGTTTGCTTTTCATGAAAACCTGCATAGCAGGCTTTTTTTTTCCTTTCTTCGGAGGCATTTTCATTGCTCTTGCATCTACCGCTGCTGCATCTCCAGCCTCCCTTGGGAAAGTTATTCGTGGAGCAGTTCAGTTCCATGCCGCAAGCTAGGTGGGAAAACCCCTTACCTGCCATCGCCAGGACATTTCCTGGCTAACCGAGTCACGCAGGAGCTACCCTGCAGAGAGCCCGTATGGAGCGGGCTCACTGCCCTCGACAGCCCCACAATTGGGTCCCCCATCCCTCTCTTCAGCAGGGGTCTAGCACAAGCACATGCTGTTAAATCTACCCAGATCACAAAGAATATTTTTTTGAAAGGAAATCACTTCATCCAGAGAGTTTATTCCCCGTGATCTGTATGCTCACCTGTACAAGGGTCTATTATGTAGCTCTCAGAACTAGCTGGAGCCAAGACGTGAAACAAAGCACATCTTGTTGGTGTCCCGTCTCAGAGCAAACACAGAACACAATGCATTTCCAAGAGCAGAAAGGTTTAAAAATAATTACTCTGAATAGCAGAAGTCAAACAAAATTAAAATCTTTAGAAGAGCTGAAATTTCTGAGCATATACAAGACCACTGAAGAAAGTTCAACCAGCTCTTCATACCACAGCTGCAAGAGCTGCAAATGCCAGTAAAAATGAAAACAGTAGGAAGTAGCCTTGTTTTTGACAACTGCTAATTCCAAAAGCCTTTCCATATTTCATGGTTTTCAGTGAATTCAAGCAGAAGTGCTCACTATAAAGCAGAAGAGGAACATGGAGAAAATATAAGCAAATGTTACAACAGAAAGGTGAAACTACATGAAGGTTAGCGAGTCATCTGAGGCTGAAGATCTGCATCATAAAGTTTGGAGAGCTGATCTCCTGTGAAAAGACTGGCTGGAGACTGGAATCTCAGACAAACCAGACAAAACTACTGGAAACTCAATAATTAATTCTTAAGAAAGCATATGTTTCTGGTATGATCGCTTAGAGCTCAGTTATCAGGCTCTGCCATCCCATTACATAAATATCACTGGCTCATTGCTGTCAAGGCTGCTGGGAAAAGAAGAAATGAGAAACTGCTCATTCAAGAGATTCATGAGTCACATTACATTAATCTGAAGTGACCAAATCCGAGGAACCAAAGGGCGGGCTGTGCCAGCTTGCCCCGGAACAGCACCAGCACTCCTCGAGGACGTTACTGCACCTTGTTCGCAGAAGTCGTGCAGATCTGTGCCCCTTCTCTCGGGAAAGGCTGATGACTGGTGAGAAGAGGCCACTAATTCCATTTATTTGCCAGACACATTCGAGCACACTTAAACACGCACACATGCACACGCATGCATGCACACGCACAGTTTTACTGACAGTAAGTCAAGTTTTCTTTGTTTCCTCTTCTACTTCCACATCATCATACCATAAACTGGTACATCCTTATGCGTAATTATTAACTTAAGGTTAGGAGAGGTCTGCCCGGAAGAAGTAAAAACCCAGCAAGTACTGCTGGGTGCTGTTACTTCATTGTCAGTACATATTTACATAGTTTTTAATGCCAGAGTTTGCTTTATCTTTAGTCATTTTAAAGGGTATAGCAAACTGACAAGTAAGTATAGGAGTTGACTGTCCAACTTCAGCAAGACTAAGAACAGAAATACAAGTTTTCCTCCATAATAATTTTTGTCACTGCCAGTTTGTAGTCTGCTTCAAGAAACCCATGCATTCCTCGCAGAGGAGAAGTTCTGCCTTCTGCTGACTTGAGAGACATTGCTACCAGCATAAAACAGCTGCTTTAAGTACCTTAAGTGTTTTTTATATCACAGAAAGGTGCTAAGGTCACAAATATAGTCATGGCTGCACTGTGGAGAAAGAGCAGAATTAGAGTATCTGCCCCCAGGAGCTCACAGTCTAAAAAGACATGGTAGATAACTGTCAGGGGGAGGAAGAGCAGAGGTCCAGAGCAATTCAGTGATTTACTTACCCAAAGGTAAAGAAGTCTACAGCAGAGCTGCACATAAACCCGGGACCACCTAGGCTTCCCCCTCTGATATTTCAATTACAAGACCAACATCCTCTCCACCGTGTGTAAAATGCTCATGGCACATAAACACCACAGGTCTGATTTACTTATCATTTCAGTATGAATCAGGAATAACTTTTAAACAGACCAGGTTAAAAGTTGTATAAGTAGCCTAAGTGGGAGAAAAGCCTGGACCAATCCTCAACTACATCCTAGAACCACCTAGAAAAGAAGAAACTAGTGTTTCAGAGCCCAGATGCCCGAGAATATTAAAAGCAGCTCTTCACCAGCTGTAACAAACCACAGCTCCTCAGCAGCCATTTTCAAAGTGCAGCAAGCAATGATCTTGTTATAAATGCACATGCACGAAAAAGAGAAAGAACCATGCTATGAACATCCTTTACCACGTACAGAATTTAGGTCTGTGCTCCAAATCATGCATTTCTCATTTCATGTATAGCACAGCAGGAATTGCCACTGGTTAGACTTACTCTTGCAAACCCACTAGGGAAAGACAGTGAGAGAAAAAAAATCCTCAAACTACCCTTGAGATACCACAGCTGCAAGGCAGAGATACCCAGAAGAATAGTCCTAGTTCACGCCATGGGCACAGCAAAGGGGGGCCCTCGCTTGGAACGCTGCTGGCATGAGAGCTTAATCTTTTGCCACCTCACTTTCAGGATCAAAACCTGTCCTTTACTGTTCTTGAAGGTCACCTGCGATAACACATGACCTATCAGCAACTTTAATGAAAAGCCCAGCTGCTGAAAGCTGATTTTAAAAGTACAAAGAGGTTTTAGACTCTCATTAAATAAAGAAACAGGCCCTGATTTAAAAAAAAAAGGATCAATCACTGCAGTTGACAAGAATATCCTCCACCTTACAAACACACTAAGCAGTTGAACTTTCACACAGGCTGGGATGAGAGATTTTGCAGTACCTAATCCAGGAGAATGTATTTGATTTCCTCCTAACTTCAGCAGCTGCTGCATGAAATAAGACATTTTTCAGCAGACAGCTGAATTTGATTCAGAAATACTTTGAGCATAAACAACAGCGCTGCTTTTCTCCGTCCCCACAAGTGGCTGCATCTCAGGAGCTTCCGAAGGGCTTCTAAAGGAAGGGCACTACAGGAGATCGTGCTGCAATGCACGTTCGCCTGCAATGCAGGTGGTTCATTAACTACGCGTAGGCAGATTATCCTCATGACAAGGAGTTAGGGCTCGAGTGTGAACATGCATGATAACTGGTGCTGTATGTGTAATAACCGAGCTAGATAGATGTCTGCAGCAAGCTGTATGGCATGACCTTTCTCCCCAAGCAACGAACTTGTAGGATCTGCACTGCGCTAAGGATGTATTTTACAATATCTGTAGGCAGAGTTTTCATTTGGATCACAGAGAATTTTTGCAGCTTATAACAGTTTCCTCCTGCTAAAAGGACTGAAGATGCATTAAGACTGAGCTTGTTTGTCTATTCTCCACCAGCATTTAAAGAGCTTAGGTTGGCAAATGCCATTTTCTGGAAGAAAGAGGAAATAATTTTGCACTCCTGCTACATGAGCTATCTTAGATACAGTCCCAACCAGCAAGGCATCCTGTGGCGGTGCTGAGAAAGGCCAGTCTTCAATTTCTGAAGGGCCTTGATCTATCTTTTCCACACTGAAGCTGCACAGGATCTTTGTGACTTCTCAGGAACCAGAAGGAACCAGGACCTGTTTATGGCCAGCAATGCACCTGGAAGAGGCACAGTAATGACAGGCTTCCTAGTGCACTTTCCTTCTCTTCTGGGAGGGTCCTTCTCTTCTGCGCCTAATTCCCTTTTCCTCACAATCTTTGCTCCAACATCCTCAAATTTCAACAGGAGTCCCACTCACAACAAAACAAACAAAAAAACCCCCCTCCTTCTCCTGGGGAAAGGACAGAAGGAAGCAAACAATACATAGCCAAGTCACTTCTTGGTTAATCTATCACTGGAAGACACTTGGCACGGGATTCATCCCGCCTGACTACAGACATCTGCGGTACAGGTGCCTCTGGCTGCCCCAGTCACACCACGCTTCCTAGAGAGGCAATCGAAACCTGATGTAAGGCAACGGAACTGAGGGTGCGATTTATCTGACCACAACATCCTCTGCTTCCTAGTCTGTAAGCAGGGACGACAAGTCCTGACCGCTTCCTTGGAAAGGCAACGTGAGGACCTTACTCTTCATTAAGTGCTTGGAGGCTCTCGACTGAAACGCTACGGGGAAATCACTGCATAGAAAGAGTCAAGGAGAAATCATCCCTCATCGGCCCGCTGAGGGGGCTGAAAGCAACACAGCAAACTGGTCTGTTTTTCTTCAGATGTCCTTGGGATTCAGTCACCAGGCCCACGGGAGAAAGGAGCCTGTCACAGGAGGCTGCGTATCGTGGGGCTACAGGACACCTGACAGGCCCCTGTTTACCGAGTACCTGTCGCAACAGCTTCACCATTCCTTTGTACAAGCTGCATGTTTTTCTAAGGTTATGCAGAGGACAAGGGCATGATTCAAGAATGAAATTTCCAGGAAGGATGATGATGTAACTTAACCCGTTGCAAGAGAAAGTTCCTGCATCATTTCCCACATCAAAAAAAAAAAAAAAAAGGTGTTTGACAACTGCTCCTCGTGGTAAGAGGCCGGCACACGGTGTGTACATGCTAGAACTGGGCTAGGAGATGTGAAGAAAAAGGATTTCATGGCCGAGTTTCTAAAGCGTTCGTGCTGCTGATGCTGCTTGTCCCACGAAGCCAGACGAAGCTCCAGGAGGAAATCTGCAGGAACACAACCTGTATCGCCAACAGCAAACGGAACAAGGATCAAAGAACGTGTAGAAACGCCGTTATCACTTGGATAAAGTCTATTCATGCTAACATAGGGTAAAATCATAGACAAGACCCTTGTATTCTTCCCAGCTTAGTCAGAGTAATGCTCATCCTATTCTTTTCCTTTCCTCATTCCTCACTCCCGTCGATAAGCAGGATATGCAAGTGCCTTATCTCTCTCCGGGGTTTTCATCAGCATTGGGTATCTCAAGGTAAAAGTTCACCTTTACTCCAGAGTGAAGACAAAGCCTTTCTGTGCCTATTCCCCTCCAGAAAAAACAGAGAGGACAATACTTCACCTTCACTCAGAAGCCTGGGAGAGAAGAGATTAATGTGAGAGCGGAAATGTTATTTCACTAATGTTTAATTCTTAAAGGTTCAACACATTTTCATGGCAGTTGTTATCTGAGAAAAATCTGTTCCTCCAACACCAGTTAAGACTTACTACTGTCCACTTGCCTTGTCCTGTTACGAGGAAATGGAGTCACTCATAAAAACCAGAGAGAGCTGCATAAGGATAAGGATAAAGGCAGAAACCTCCAGCTATACCTTTTGTATGTGGTACAAGTCATTTTAAACATACAACTCTTATAACAAACTGGTCATTAGTTTTAGGAGGCAAAATGGGAATATCTGATAAGAAAAGACCCTCAAAATCCACAGGGGAAACAGCATGGTAACAAAGATCTGACACATTTTTAATTAATTTCAAATAATGTCTCTTTACTAAAACAACGGATGTTCAAACTGGGAAGTCAGTTCTGCCTCCAGTATTAGCAGAAACCGGTATCCATGCTGCAACCTCACCCAGAATTCGCCCAGTGTTTGCAGACAGCAGGCACAGCAGCATCCTTACGGCAAAACCAAGAGAAATGGAAGCTGATTTCTGAAGATTTTGTATTTTATTCTTCAAGAGCACTAAAGGAAAAGCCAAAACTGAACTGTGTTTGTGCCCAGAGTGCACTAATTAATTTCACAGATGCTCAGGGAGACACTGATACAGGAGACAAAGGATGGAGCATGGCACTGCAGAACTGGAGAACTGCCCGTACTAACTGGCGTAATCGGATTTGTTTTTCTCCCTATCCCTATCTTGTAAACGTATACACCTCTACTTCTGAATTCTTATTTTAACCACCCAGAACATCCACAAACAAGAACTGCATTAACTTTAAAATAATGTGCTGTAGTCCCTCAGTATAAACCCCCGGATCTGAGCAAGGCAGAGTCTTGGTATACTCTGGGCAAAGTCTGACCCCTCAGACAGCTCTGAAACGCTTCCGGACAGATCTGAGCTGCAACTGGTGTCTTAGGGAGCAGCGCACGCATTTGTTGGCACAGGACTGTATCAGCACGGCAGCGGGCTCCGTCCTGCTATCGGGAGATTCATACCTCTGGAAATTTTGCAAGTGATGCATTTCTTCTACGCAAGCAAGTCTCTCTGATGTAACATGGTTAACAGAAATGTTTCTGCAATGATTCATTACCTGGAAATACACTTCTTTTTTTAATGCTCTTATTTCCTAGTTGTCTGTAATCTCACAAACACCTGTATGACTAATTCCTAAGAGTGGCAAACTAGTTCTTTGTAACTGATTGGATTCGAGGCTAACGTCCTTACATATAAATAGAACGCAGTTCCCTGTAAGTATTTTTGTATCGCCCTGGAGAAGGCAACAGCTGTGTTCAACTAAAAGTATCTATAAAACCACTACAAAAAAAATAAAAAAGGCAGTAAGAATCCCAAGAGATATAGGGTAAAATTTTCCATACAACTTTGAATAACTTAATGAAAAGTTAACGGAGTTTAGGTTCCCAAATGAAGTAGAAGACTTAAAAAATATTATTCCTTGTTCTCTGATCAAAATATAACTTTCTACTGCAATAACAAGTAAAACGCATGCCAGCAGACAGTCGGGGCCCACTGGCTTTTCAGGGTGTCACATCTCCATAGAACCGTGCTGCATCCTAGAAAGGAGGCCGTAAGGGTAGTAGTAAGAGTCTTGTCCTCTCCATGTTGGTTGAGCCGGGTATTAACAGCCTTTCTGTAGATGCAGCCATACCCATGTATTCATCCTGCTGCTTGTAAAACTGCCTGCCCGGCTGCCACCCTCGGCTCTCAGCTCACCTTCCCGGCGGAGCAGCCTGCTCCTGGGGTCCCTGACCCTGACTTCCAGCCCAGGAGCCTGCTGTGGTGTAACCGGGGCTCGGGGGGCAAGTGGTGTGTCCCTGTCCTGGCTGTCATTCACCCCCGTAATGGAGAGGGAACAGAAGGATGAGTATCCTGCCTCAAATACAGCTCGTCTTCCCTCGCTGACCCATTCCTTCTTCCTTTCCCGTACACCAGGCATCAGCTGCCAGTTCATAAGCTCTCGCTTAGCAAATACCAAAGATAAGAGCAGAACATCAAACAGCAGCCTTCCTCTGAGAAACTCAAACACACCCTTTTCATCTTCCCAAGCACAGAGTTCACTGATGCTTCCTGGTAATTACAGTCATTACGGCCCCGTGCGTTACCCTGTTCCAGGCACAGATTAAGCAGCCGTTAGGAAGAGGCACCTATTCAGCAGGCTTTACGCAGCCCTGTCTTTAATGTAATTATATAAAAAATAGACGCATTGTTGGTAGTGCCCGCGCCCAGGAGCGCTCCGAGGCACCGCTGCTGCCAGGTGCCCTGATCACAGGCTGGGAAAACCTCAGCGGGACGCGGCGCAGGGACAGAGCAGCCCTTTGGTCGCTGCCTCCAGGAAACAGGTTCTTTTGGGAGGGTTTCTTTCTAAAGTGCTTATTTGGAAACCGTCTTTGTCACATTCCCGGCTACTACATCAAAGTCCTGGACCCGGAGGGCTGGGTGGGAATGTTGCAACACAGCAAGGGGGGAATAGGAGAAGCCCGCAGCAGCATCCCAGTCGCAGAGGCGCTCCAGCGTCACGCAGTCCCGGCTGGGGGACGCCTGGCTGAACACCGGCACCCATCGAGGCCCGACGTGCACCTCACAGACCGGGCGTCATCAAGCAATCGGTGTGGGACATCCCCCAAATGAAATACCTCTTGGAGCGGGGTTGGAAGCGCATTCATTTCTTTCAAGGCTCAAGACCGCACAGCTGTTGCAGTGGCTCTTCTAGGTGCAAAACTGGGAAGTGCTGATGCAAAAGATTTAGACAGAGAAGCGGTGAAGACAGACCACCGCAACAGCTCCTCAGTGAAGCACCTATATCAGCATGTAGGTGCAACAGGCAGGAAGGGATGGCAATTCAGCAATGGAGGGAAAATGTGACAAAATCACCTTTAAAAGTTACTATATTGTCTTGCTTTTATATTAATATTCATTATTAAGCATTAACAGCAATATCATTACCATTATTCCTTTGTACTTCTACAACCTGTATTATTACACAGCTTTACATTGACTAGTTATTTTTACCTTATATGTTATTATATCAATATTATTATCTCTATTCAGCAGAAGGGGAGAATAGGCAGATTTTTTCCTGATAGCTGGCAAAACACAGTGAGGTCACTAAGCAAAAGTGGCGCATGAGGAAAGGCAGAACTTGGCTCAGACTCTAAGTGCAGGACCCAAGGTCACAGCGGGAGAGAAGGATGGAGGGCTTCGGTGTCCTTGCTCTGCTAGGTGCTATGTTCCTTCCTTCAGACTCAATAAATTTAAGGTTAGACTCTGTGTCCGGATTCAGTTAGAGACAGGAAAGTGGATTTCCTCACTCTGATCAGAATCTGAGCATCTCTCCACTTTTTCCTCATCCACTTTCAAACAAGACGATGCTGGCAAACAGAGAAAATCAAGAGCACCTCTTCATAAAGAACCAATTTGCTCTTACAGCTGACCAGAAAAAGGGCAGGGGAAGCAACACTGAGCACCGATCCCTCCTCGAGTAACAGATTCTTTCCAATTTATTTTTTAATTTTATATAAATGTCAAACTTGCTTATACTCTTAACTAACTAAATAAATGAAATCGCTAGCAAGGAAGCAAACGGACTGTGTTAACAGCCAATCAAGGAGATTGTTTTGACTTAAAAATGTCTCTGCAGCTATTTGGTTACTTGAATGCTGGACAATAAAGTACTGTAGGAAATTCCCCTGCTCACTCTCCTAGATACCAACTTACCTTTTCTCCAGAACGAACTAAAGAATGATGTCATCAACATCACTTAAATATTTATTGGTGTGCAAGGACAACAAATATAAGGAATGTCTTTTTCCCCACTAGATCTTTCCTTTATGTTTGAAATTTATATAGTTGTCTGTAACTTTAGACAAAGCCACCTCTGTAGTTCCTATCAGTTACTCCTGTCTCTTCTCCTCCCTCACAAATATCAGCAAAGAAATGTTCTCATAAAGTTGCACCTATAAAAAATGGAACACTAGTAAATATTAGACCCAAAGATGGAGATCTAGATCATCAGCTCGGTGCTACACAGACTAGAAAATGTATCAGCCATTTCCACAAAATGCACATTACGTTTTGAAACCCTCTTCGAAGGCATGTCTCTGAAGCATCTTCCTAAAGATGATGCATTACCTAGTAAAAATTTTACACCATGCTGTGTTAAATATATCAGAGGATAACAGCTTGAAAATGAGCAGTATTTTTTCGGCAGCTTTCATACAAATTGCCTCTTTGCAGAATTTGTGGCACAACAGCCTTAATTTAACATCCAAGAAAAGACTCAAGATACATTTCCAATAGACCGTGAAACGGCCTGGAAGAAAGTGGATGGGGAGAAGTACGGCTGTTTCTAGGATGCAAGAACGGCTAAGCAGAAGGCTGCGACACCGGGACTGCCTGGAGGGACGTGAGAGGAGCCAGCGCTGCCTGAGGGGCAAGAGAAGGGGGGAGCAGAGGCAAAAACCTATCCCCGACAGCTGTTATAAAATTTCTTAAGACAATATTTTGGAGGGATCACTTGGAGAAATGGTGCTAACAAGCAAAAGCACTGAACAGTGCCAAGCTAATTGCTAAGGAAAATACTCTGGGATTTTCTGAACAAGGGGGGCAGTGCTCCCCAGAGCACGCAGCTGCCCAGGTGGGACCGCGGCTGCCCGGAAAGGCTCCTCACCCGGCAGCTGAAACACAGACAAAAAGCAGCATTTCCTATCTGCTTGTGAAGATCAGAAAAAAACAGTTCAAATACGAGACAGCAGAACCAGGACTCCCTGCTTCTGCTGCTGACTCTGCCACATCTGCCCATCTGCGAAAGTTACGTGCCTCAGTTTCCCCAACGATAGCTTGGGGAAATCACACGTCCCCAGTTTGCAAAGACAGAGGGCCGGCCGGGTTAGCTACGCGCTTGTACAGCTCTCCAAGTCCCCATTTTTCCCCCAGTTCCTGATGCAGTAAAACCAAGGGGAAAGGACCCTGAAGGTCGGAGGAGACGCCAGTAACAGAGGTGCAGGGAGCGGCGCCGGCTGCGGCACAGCTCGGGCTGCAAAGCGGCTGCGCCGGGGCTTTGTGAGATCACGCGCTGCCCCGGCGCGCGCTGTTCACTCCGCTTGTCTCAGTTGTCTTCGCTTGTGCCGGTCCACCTCCATCCCAGCCATCGGGAGAGCCTCTAAGAGTGTTCGGGCCAAGCTGAGCTTCATGTATTAAGCAAAGTGTCATAGCTTTTTCTTGACCTGCAGGACATGAAGATGTGAAAAGTGGAAATGGACACAAACTTCACATTCTAGAGTGCACTGTCCACAGCGGGAGACCCATCCTGGGGCCTTCAAATCTCTCTCTAATGGCACCACAGCGTCAAGCCAAAAAGAAGAAAAAGAATGACCTTATGCTGGTGTTTTACTGGGAAAAGGACAAGAAGTCAGGGAAGAAATTGCTTTGTCTACCCTCTGGCTCATCTTCACGTTCTTCTGACATCGACAGTCCCACCACTTCAACTGCGCTAGACCAGCCTACAACACGGGGCAGACCAAAGAGAAGAAAACGCCTTATCTGCAAGAAGTCAAAAAACAAGAGGAAATACTTGAGGATGACAAGAGGCATGAAGTTAAGGAGGAGGGTAAGAGCAACTCAGTGAGGAAGGCCTGGGCCATGCTTAAGCAGCTGGGGTGTCTCTCTTTACCGTAAAAAGATGGCTAGCAGGTAACAGAAGGTGGGAACTAAACCATGCCAGAAATGATGTGGAAGGGAGGGCATCCTCTCTAGGCATAGACAGAGAGAAGAGCATAGGTGAGGACTTAGGGAATAAGCAGCGACTGAACCAGTATTCTGGAGGTTCCTTTCACCCCAGGAAGTGAGCCAGATGCCAGTCCTGTGATCGGGAACTGTTCTTCCATATGTGTTTTGAAAGTTCCCTCCTCCCTTCATCCTCTTACAGCTATAGAGGAGACACAGGTTGCCCGTTGTCCAAACGAGCTCATGTAGTCCGTGCGTTTTAATGAGGCTCCAGAGGTCCCAGCACTACTTCTTTTCATCCTCAGAATCCCCATTAACAACTTTCTAACACTGTCCCGTCTCAGAGCCTGGCTGAGGGGCGCTTTAGGCAGTCACACCCTCTGAACTGCAGTATGAACTGACCAAAAGCCTCACCTGCACTTTTAGCACTGTGCCAAGCCCCAGCTCATTAGCCTTTCCAAGGGGTCGGGGACACAGCTTTGAACGCGATGCTGTGCTGTGTGTTCACCCAGGCTTGCACCAGAGCTGGGTCACATCCCCCATGTGTACACACATTTGCATCCACAATGTCTTGTTAGCTCCCTTTATTAGGACGATTGACTGAACTAAGCTGATTTGGACATAAGCTAAGTCACGCACAGTCCTAACATGCTTCAAACCCTGTGGCTTTCCAGAAAAGGAGGAGAAAGAAAGCTGCTGAATGTCCACTCAACACAGAAGAGCTGGGGCGAAAAACCTGGGCCTTCCTTCACACCATGGCGGCATACTACCCGGAGCAGCCCAGCAGCACCCAGCAGCAGGAGATGGCTCAGTTCTTTAACTTACTTAGCAAGTTCTACCCTTGCGAAACATGTGCAAACAATCTCAGGAACAGGTAAATAAATCCCTTCTCAATAGACTTTTACCTAAATACAAGCACGTGGTGGTTTTTAAATATGCAAAATTTGATGTGGAGACATTTTGCTACTGGTTCTTAAGTCTAATTTAATTAACAGATTGTTTATTTGTTTGGGATTTTTTTAATCACATTGTTGATTAAATCACTACACTGGAGATAATATTCAGGCCCCCTTCAACACAACCTGCAGGTAGGAAAGTCTGTGCCACTGAGCTCTCTTAAGTGCAGCCTGTTGACCAGCTTGGTACCCAGCAGCACATCAAATGCGGACAACTAGCAATGATGTAAGGAGCTGGTCCGAAAGGATTTTGAAATATTAGTGTGCACTAGGGTTTGAAGGCTTTTACAGCAACAAAGCAAAGAGGGGACCTAGAACAGCTTGACTTTGCCCTACTTGAACAGCACACATTATCTGCGGGGCTTGAAGAGGTGTAAATTACACAATTACTGAGACCTTTGTATTTCTGGCAATTAAGTTATAAAGATAGATACAGATTGCAGAGGAGGTATGTCCCCCTTGATCTGGATTATGTTTTTTTCTGATCAGGGTGGAAGGCAGAACTCTAGAAGCTTGAATGTAGTCTCTGGATATTTTATAGAGCAAAGCAGGCTACATTTTAGTCCCTCCTTGTCTGGACAGTGAATTCATTGATTCTGCGTGGGCATCTTTTGTGTTTGTTTTCTTCTGCCTCTGCAGCTTAAGCACGAAAAAGCCAGATACCAGCAGCCGGAAGAACCTATGCCAGTGGCTCTGTGCGCTTCATAACGATGTGAACAAAATGTTGGGCAAACCTCCCTTTAACTGCTCCCAGGTGGATGAACGCTGGCGAGAGGGCTGCAAAAGCAGTTCGTCTCGCTAGCACACGGACATGTTACAGGAAGGAAAACCAATCCTATTCTCTTCAAATATGAGATTCAAAACTGAGCCTGGTTTAATATCATTAAAAATTATACAAATAAGCAGGTTTGTGTGCAGTGTTTAACACAGCCTGAGGGAACAATCAGGCCAGATCTTCTCACCTGCAATCCGGGAGAACTCTGTCTTTCCAAGTGAGCGCCAGGGGCAGATGAAATTGCTGCTACGTGATTATACAGCTGCGACCATGGCCTTCTGTCACAGCAATGATTTCACAAACAGACAGAAATTACGAATTTTGGCCTCCTCGGCACGTGCAGCAGAGACCTAAAGGGGCAGGTTCGATCCTGCCGCCGCTCACCTGTGCGCCCACACCGGTACCACCGCCGCACTTGGCGTTAACAAGCTCTCAGCAGCAGGAATGAGGTGTGTGGGGGCCGTGGTGTGTGCAGGGGGGACGTGGTGTGTGGAGGACACGGCATGTGTGCAGGACGCGGCGTGTGGAGGACATGGCACATGTGGGGGAGCTGGCATGGGTGGAGGACGGTGTGTGTGGAGGATGTGGCACCTGTGGAGGACAGGATGTGTGGAGGACAGCATATGGAGGACACGGTGTGTGTGGAGGACACGGCGTGTGTGGAGTACATGGCATGTGGAGGACACAGCATGTGCAGGACAGCTGTGGGGTGAGTGTGGGACACAGCACGGGTGTGGGACACGGCATGCGTGGAGGACACGTTGCGTGGGGGGGGCACATTGCACGGGGGGACATGGTGTGTGTGGAGGACACGGCGTGTGTTGAGGATGCGGCATGTGGAGGACATGGTTTATGTGTGGGACGGCCCGTGTGGAGGATGCAGCATGTGGAGGACATAGCACATGGAGAACACGTTGCGTGTGGGGGACGGTGCGTATGGAGGACAGGGCATATGTGGAGGACAGGGCATGTGTGTGGGACATGGTGTGTGGAGGACATGGTACACCTGGAGTATACGGCATGTGTGGAGGACATGGCACATATGGAGGACACGGTGTGGAGGAAACAGCATGCGCAGAGGACATGGCACATATGAAGGACATGGTGCGCGGAGGACATGGCGCGTGTGGAGGACACGGTGTGTGGAGGACATGGCGTGCATGCAGGACACAGCACCTGTGGAGGACATGGCATGTGTGGAGGACACGGTGTGTGCAGGCCACAGAGTGGGTGTACATGGGATGCAGGGTGTGGGGGGGGGCTGGGTCCACCACAGCCCCCATTGGCCCCCTATGAGGAGTCAAGGGGATAAAGGGAAACCCGGAGCGCTGCGGGAAGGGACAGCTGAGAAAAAAGGGGGAAATTCAGGTAAAGTCCCGCCTCCGCCTCCCTTCCCCCGCCCCCGCCATGGCGGCCTCCCCCGGCCCGGCCTGCACCGCGGCCGCAAGATGGCGGCGCCCGGTGAGGGCCGCCGCGGCGCCGCGCCCTTCCCGGGCACCGAGAGCGGCCCCTTCGCCTTCCCCTTCCCCGTCCCGCCCGGTGCCGCCGGCTCCGGGGCGCAGGAGCCGCCCAAGAAGCCGTGCCGGGCCTGCACGGACTTCAAGAGCTGGCTGCGCGAGCAGAGGAGGCGGGCGGCGCCGGGCGGCGCGGTGAGGCGGCGGCCCCGGCCTGGGGGAGCGGGGGCGGGAGGGGGGTGAGGGGGCCTGTCCCCACCGGAGCGGCGGGGGCGGGAAGGGGTTTGTGCCCCCTGGGGGGCTGTTCCAGGGGCCTGTGGTGCCCCTACAGCCGCCCCGGGGGGTGAAGGGCCCCCTGGCTTTTCCCCCACCCCCGGGGCTCCGGCGGGGTTTTCCCCTCCTCCAGCCTGTCGCAGAGGCGTTAAAGGGGCTTTTTGCCCCGCACAGTGGCCTCTGTCACCCTCCAGGTTTGGTGGAGGCCTGTTGTCACCCCGTGTTGGGGTGCGAAGGGGCCTTCCCCCCATTCAGCCCCCACGAGCGAGGGCCTCTGTCCCTGACGTGCCTCTGTCCCTGACATCCCCCCGTCCTGCTGCAGGACACCAGCGTCGTCGTGGAGGAGAAGGAGCCGCCGCCGGACTGTCCCCTGGACAGCGAGCAGCTGGGCCGCAGCACCTGGGCTTTCCTTCACACCATGGCGGCGTATTACCCCGACCACCCCACCGGCGCCCAGCAGCGGGAGATGAGGCAGTTCATCAACCTCTTCTCCAAGTTTTATCCCTGCGAGCAATGTGCTGAAGACCTGAGGGAAAGGTGAGCGGCTCTGTCAGTGCTTCATGATCGCTACTGAAGTGCGTGACTGCGGTGGCGGTTTGCATATCGCTGGCTCTTCCTGTAGTCGGGGTTTATAGCTGTCTGAACTGGGTTTTTTCCATTATTGCATACATCACATGTATGGTTACTCAAAAAAAACAAATGCCTTTCCTAGTGCTGTTAAACTGTGTGCTGCCTCCTAGACCTCCCAGAAGAGGCTTTGTGGTTTTTTTTCTGGTTCAAACCTGACCTCACTAGTCATGGGACTAGACTGGGACTGATTTGGCCTTCAGGAGGTAAGCGTGTGCTTCTACCTCAAAAATGTACTTTTGCTGGCAATCCCAGCAGTGGAGCCGGAGACTGAAATGGGCTGTTACTGTCAGCGTGTTTCTAGAAAACTTCAACTCCTATTTTCCAAATGATGAATTTTTTTTCTTTTTTGAAACATGGAGTGGGTACTGATTTATCTCGGTTAGTGGTGAAGTTAAGTATCTTTGAGTGGCAACATACTGGGGGACATGAAATCAGTGATTTTAGTCTCCAGAAACAGGCTCTCCTTAGCCACTAAGAAGACTGAACAGTGTTAAGCTGGGTAATACAAAAACAACTGAAAACTTGAGTAGTGCTTAGGACTACTCTACAAGCTGGGTGTTACTAGAGCTAAATATGTTATAAGCTAGGCTGATTCTTTGTCCAAAATATAATGGAATAGAGCAAAATTTTTTTTTCCTATTTGAAAGCTAATTAATGACTAAAAGTCAGCAGGTGTCACATGGCAGGAAGAAATGCCTCAGTTTTCCACTTACATGGTTAAGATTTTTTTTTTAATTATTGAGGTATTTGAGTATTTCTTGCTTCTCATCATGGATAGGCTGTTTGACTGCTACATCTTTTTCAGCTGAGAACAAGACTAGGAGTTGAATGAAACCAAGCTGGTTGCAGCTGTTGTTTTACTGGGGAGGTTCAGCCTCTGGTGATTACTGATCTTGATGTGCTGTGTTTTGGGGTCTCTTTGGGACTCCTCTTGCAATAATGGGAGACTCCAGCTGTCTGTGTGTTATATTCCTGCTTTGGTGATTGAGATTGGTGACTGTAAAGAAATAACATTTATTTCCTCTTCCCTGTCTAGATTACGTACAAATCAGCCTGATACTAGCAACAGAAATAACTTCTCCCAGTGGTTGTGTCTTCTTCATAATGAAGTGAACAGGAAACTGGGGAAAACTGAATTTGACTGCTCTCGTGTGGATGAGCGCTGGCGAGATGGTTGGAAAGATGGTAGTTGTGATTAATCTGCAGAGACTGCTCTGGAAATCTAACAGACCCAATTCAATCTAGTTTGAAGTCACTACAAGGAGAAGTGCAAGTAAATGTGAGTGTGTGCATGTGCGCATGACTGATGTGGCTTCTGGAAATAAAGGTCAAACCAATTCTAAAAGACAACTTGAAAATCTTATCCTAAGAGTATCTTGATAAAGGATTGCATAGAATATGTTGCCCATAATCTGAAGGACTGAGGCCTTACATTTCGCACAGGAATTGGCAGAAGCCTGTGAAATTAAGTTACTGACAAACTTCTAGAGACTTCTTCATTATTACATTTCCTTATTTTATGGGTGTTCTGTGACTAAAGTTCCTTTTCCCTGCCTGTAGTTGTAGGGAGTTTCCCTTCAGCATTTTTTCATTTATCTGCAAGCATTGCCTTAATGTTTTAGAAAACACATCTCTCTTTCCATGTTGCTTTTACCTCTGTTCTGATACAGCAGACTCATACTGTGTTTTGTGACAAGTCTGTAGTCCTTGATCTCTTTTTAGAGATGTTCAGTGCTTGTTAAACTTGCATCCCATTCACTTGCTAAAACACTTGAAGGCAGGTACATTTCACTTAAATACTAAGGTCACAGAACCCAGATCTTTCTTTCAATCTTTGTGTTTCAACTTATCATGTAGGAGGATATTGTTGAAAGGGAAATTAAAGCATGGCAAAAAAGCCAGTCAGATCAGTGCAATGAAGTATGGTGATGAATGACCATGACTGGATGAAAAAAGTATTTTAAATTGATTGCTAATTTTTTTTTGGCTTTGGACAGGGTATGATAAGTTCTGCTGAGCCACTTTCTTCTGAAGCAGTTTCCCCCTGTGCCCTATCTTTGCTGTGAACTTTTGTCAGTCATGAAAATAGCTCTAATGAGCTGAGAGAGACTGATACCTGTTATGAAGCGTATTCAGATTTGTTCAGCATACTGTATTCCGGGATATCATTTGTGTTTTGAAATTCTTGACTGGTACTTGCTGGCAAGATTGATATTCCGGTGTAGCCCTAGCTAAAATGTGCCTAGAACAAAGGGACTTTACAAACCCCTGCAGCGTTTGAGTTTTGCTTAAGACTGCGATGCCAGCTCTACGTAGTGTAGTTATTGCACTGGGCACTCAAAGTACTGTCTAAATAGATTCCCTCCCTAGAAAGTGGTCAGAATCCTTACTATATGTATTTTTCCTATGTCATCTATACTGCATCAGTATGTTGTTGATATATATATATATATGTGAATTTCAGATTCAAGTGAAATAGTATAAATGATTTATACCACAATGTATTTATATAGACAGTTTACAAAAAAGTCAAAATAATTTCACATTCTTAAAACAGCAATATGATGGCTGCCTTATTGCATTTCTGGCTATGGAAAGTTTGCAAGTTTGCACGAACTGTGACAATAGTAGGCTTTTCCCCTCTGAATTTCCTGCTGATGTTTTCTTGCATGTTTAATGAGTTTCCTTATTTCATGCACTACAGTACAACTTGTAACTTACTCTTGCTGATAAAGTGAGTTACATGAAAACATTAACAGGTAATGCATTTATAATACTAGGGAGATGACAGCTCATATCTGAGAACTTTGATCTTAAATCTTTCACGCATGAGGCTCTTCAGTGTTTAAAAAAGTAATCAGAGCTTCGGAAATATGTTCAGCTGGTTTATGGCATATTCAAGTCCTTTCAAGTTAGACCTGTTAAAACAGTATTAGACAGACTTTATAGATGTGTAACACTCAGGTACCTGCATATTATTGCAGGTTTTATGTAATAACATTCCTAAATACAAAACTAACAAAACTGAAGCTAGTTATCTTGTGATGTATGCGATCCGACTTACAACTTCAGGATATCCTTAGTTATTAAAAGTGTTCTAAGAACTTTCCTACTACATTGAGTTTCTTAGGACAAACAAAATTCCAGTCCCTGGTTTTTGCTTTTTAATAATAAACTCAAATTTCCAAAGTTAAGCATGTTGATGTTCACTAGCAGGGAGAGGACCAACACAGAGGCTGTAGCGCCACTTTTGTGGCCACAACAGTCATGACTTAGCCAGTTCTGTCAGGATAGCTCTAGCAGCTGTGGGGAAACACTTTCTTCTGGACTTGATGTGCTGTAGCAGGAACTTACTGCTCTTCCTTTCCCCTCTGCCCTTAACTACTCTGTATGACAGTTTCATTGTCCATGGGGGAGATCATAAAATTTCTTCCTAATCTGCTTCAGTGTAAATAAGCAGGCTGGTAAAACGCCTCCTGTCTCACCTTAACGCTGAAAATGAGCCAGGTCACTGAAATGCACTCGCTCGTGCCAGCGTGCTTGTGCTCTGCAGATCAGTCTTATGACCGCTGCTGTCCTGTGCTGGCACGCAGCTGGTGACAGGCAGGTGAGGGGTAACCCTCCACCATACTAGTGCATATGTCCTTATCTTAAGAGTCTATAAAGGGGAAAAAATCAGACATCCCTCTCAAAATCAGAGTTGGGGACTAGCTATGGGAACAGAACAACTTTTTTGCCATCTTGCCTTGCGTTGGTCAAGGAGGTAGAGGTGTGCTGAAGGAAAAGCCCCCCCTGTTTCTCCTGGCAGGGGAACAGAGGTAGGGGAAGAGCCTTAAAGCTGAAGCCAGTATCCTTAGCAAATGCCTCCTGATAATGAGACTACCAATTGTGGGTACTAGGATGTTAGTGCAGCTTGTAACTTTGTTAAGTGGCCATTTGGCAAAGCACATGCTTGCCTTTTCTGTTGTTTTTTCCTGTTTATGGCTTACAGAAGAGCTTTGGCTTATCATATGTTTCTCGGGTATAACATCATCTCTGTGGACTTGACTGGGGGGAGGCTGTCTTTTTGCTGCTTAGAATACATCTAAAAGTTTAATCCTATGTATGAAAATATTTTGAAAATACTTGTATTTGTTTACAGAGAAGAAGGAAAAAATGTGAATTCTCTTCTAAAGCACTTGATTAAATCTAGCTTTAAAAATATGTATTCAGATTATACTTCCTGTTGATGTGGAAAATAATACAGCAACCGAGTGCATTCCTGGCTTCCCTACTGTGTAAGGCCTTATGAAGAGTCATCCTGACATGCCGCTATGTCTAATGCTGCGCATGGATGTTGCTGCCTGAGCTTGATCGGTTGTGTATTTCTGTGTTTGGGTATTGATCAGAGAAGCTGGGGCTGCAGCTGGTCTTTCTGTTGAGCTGCAGAACTGACACAATTTTCTTCAGACAAAGAAGCTACAAAAATGCAGAGATTTTCGTAGACCAGGTCCTTGCCCATCAATTTGTAGCTTGGTTGTATTTGGGGATTGGTGAGGTATTTTTATGGGGTTCAAGTGTGTGGTTTTTTTTTTTTTCCCTTCCATATGTTTCAGCATTAAGGGTAACGGTAGTTGGGAGCAAGCTTCAATCTTGCTTAATTTGAGCAGGATGGCAGATGGGGGTGTCATCCACTGAAGGGCAATGTTTATATTTGCTGCATATTCACCACACAACCACGTGCTTCCCGTCGCATTTGCCACGAAGGGGAAACTGCTCTGTTAATACAAGGAGCGTTTGCAAGACAAAGCACTGAGAAGGAGCAGGTGCTGCCCGAGGAACTTGTGGGACCTACTCAAGAGCTGCTCCTGTGCGATAGGCACCTGGCTAGCCTCCAGCTCCACACAGGGCTTGCTGTTTTCATGGACTGATTTGCACTGGTAGCTGTGATGGCTTTTTAACCCCCTGCCCCACACACCCCAGCTCCCCAAAGCAAAGCGCAGGGAGCCGCTAGGGAATACCTGCTTCGTGAACGGGAGGCAGAGCTGCCTTGAGCACTGACAAGTGCAGATGTTGACAGAAGCGCTACAATGCTTTTAACATTTTTCCAGGGATTAGCTGTTCCTTTGCAGTATGTCGGGTGTGCACAGTCAGATTCCCAGGAGTGGCTTTGCTTGCATGTGTCTTTTGCTCCAGCCCGTTACAGGCAGTGTGTGATATTTACTCTTGCAGAAGTTTTACAGCCCCCATCCCCTGTGATCGGCCATGGCTTTGTTCTGTGTTCAGGCTTTGGACAGGGTGGGGTTTGATAACTTCTTTCCTCCTATCAGCATTGATTTTTTTTTTCCATTTTTTGGAATGGTTGTTCAGGCTTCTCCGCAGTGGTGGCGAGGACCTGATCAGTATTTTGTGCAGTCAGGAACTGGTACTTCAGCAGAAACTGCCAACGAGGTTGTATGCGAAGTCAGCTCTTGATATTCTAGGCTGATAGGAGAAGTGAGATAAAATACGCAAAGCAAAATCACGACTAACAGCAAACAGGCAAATCAGCAAACAGGCAAATCAGCAATAGGAGCCCAGAGCGCTGGCAGAGGAAGGAGGTCAGCGTTATGATCAGCTAGAGCACTGACCTGAATTGGCAGGTCCCACGGGGAAGTGTACATGAACACCAGTTTGCTGCTTCCAGGCTGGCTCCTGCAGAGCCAGGTGTCTGCACTGCTGCACAATTAATTCAGAGTCAAGGGACCTGCGAGACGATGGGAGTTACAAGGCAGGATACATGTGCTGCAAATCAGAAAACTCTCTACAAAACTCTGCAACAGTGATTGTTTCTTACCAACCAGGGAAGAATATGACTCAATGCCCTTATTTGTATTGAGGGTATATGTCTTATTTCTAGCAGTTCTTCATTTTTATAGTTATTCTTGGTGTCTCTAGAGGTGAAGGTTAACCAGAAGCACTAGTACTTGTCTGCCAAACTCTGAAACTGTTCTGTTCCCCTTGGTGAGTGACGATTTTGTCCACACATGCTGAGCTAGCGGAGGCTTGCTGGTACAGCCCTGCGAGTCAGACTGTAGCTTGTCTGGGCGGGCAGCGTCTGGCACAGTCTAGCAGTCGGATGGTGGTCAGGGCCCTCAAGCCTGCTGAGTTCTGCTCCTTTCTCCCCGACCTTGCTGTGTTGCTTCCTCGTGAAAGGTGCCCTCTGTTTCGGTGCGTTGCGAGAGTGCAGGCTGTTTTTCTTTGGAGTGCTCATATTGTGGAAGTCCCATCGTGGTCCCAGGTTTTCCCTCACAGATGTCACACACCATCATGCTTCTTGGCTTCTCTTGTCCATTACTGCATCGTGCTTTGGAGATCTGTGAGCTATACAGAAAAGTTACTTTGCGTCTTAACCAAGCAAACAGTAGAGGGCAACCAAGAATATGTTTAGTTGACTTTCTCATTTCTTTTTTTACACTTTGCAAACTGCTCCAAATAAGGAAGGTTTCACCTTGTGCTGGTCCCTTTCCTGTGGGTTGTGGGAAGAGATTTTGTTGACTTATGGTTTCAAGCCACTAGTTTGAAAAGTAACTGAATTTGGTTATAACCTACCATGTGCAATATCTCTTCTATAATTACCTAAATAAGGGATGTGTTATTTCTCTCCTTGAAGTTAAAATCTGTACTTGGGAGTATAATAAAGTACTGTCTTAATGCTGTTTCCAGCGTGCTGCCTACCTGATTTCCAGTCCTCAGCTGCTTGTATATGGAGAAATCCTGGCTTCTCTTATTGAGCAATTCACAAATTGGAAAAGGTGAATGAACTTTATCTGATGACTTTATACCAGTCACTTTCTCATACAGAGCATTTTCTGTGTGTGACACTGGGCACTACTTGTTTTGCACTGTGAACTGTTCTAGGTATCACACTAACCTCGCCGGGAGACAGCCGAGCGCTGAGGCACTTGCAGTCTAAGTCAGTGCTGTGACAGCTAGCGAGTCCTGCCGTTCCGGGTGGAAGTCCATTCCTCAGTAGAAGTCCATCTCACTGTGGTTAAATCTCGTGCAACCAGAATATAGCTTGCTCTTGTTCCTCCTGTGATCGAGCCAACAGCAAATGAGGCAGATGGCTACCTTGCCTAAAGCTGAACTGGTCCATACTGGCACAGCTCTGAGGGATTTTTTCCTAAAAATTTTCTCCAGGTGGTATTTGAACTTTCCAGAATTTTCCATCATAACCATTCTGCACCAATAATTTCTTTAATATATGCACAGGCATGCACGGTCACTTGCACAGACCAAGACACGGGAAAGGAGAAAGGTGAGCAGCAGTCATGAAACAGGCACTGTTTTTAATCAGGAGAAGGGATCAAACTTGCTTGCCAAAGTCATCGTCTATTCTGGTTGCTTTATTGATGAAAGAGAAATTGGAGGGAATATCAGAGGACAACTGTGATTTTAGGGATACAACCCAAAGTTTCTGCATGGGAGGAGGAAGGAAGAAACTCTGAAGAGTTCCTTGGGATCCTCACTCTGAATTTGCATGTCTGAGAGAGAATAAACAGCTGAGTTAAATTAGCTCCCTTCCTGCTGCAGACATCAGGCAGATGCTTCTGTTTTTTCCAGAACACCAAGCTTTAGCTCTGATCTCAAGTCCTGGTACTGGATGGTGGTGGACAGGGGCTTTCCTTCCAAACACTGAGCATGGTCTGGCAGAGCCCAGGCTTTCCCTGCTTCTGTCATTGACGCAGGGCCCAAGCTACCAGTGGTGTGAAAAAGCGGATATTGTGACTGTTTCATGACATGCTCTTTAGATGGAAAAAAAGATAATACCCTACGCAAGGCATGTGAGAGACTTAGCTGAGATTCAAAAGATCAAAACTCAGCTCTTCACTGGCCACAGACGTCTTGCTAGACTCCAGGTAAGTCACATCATCTTTCGGAGGTCTTCTGCAAAATGGGTATAAAATAGCAATTTCACCAGCCTGTCTTTCCTATTGGTCTCCCCCAAAGAGATTGTCATCTATTTTAACATGCTCGTATGCATCCTGGGCCTGAGATTGGTCACCATAGTACAAATCACTCATCTCAGTCAGCCCCACAAGTCTCCTTTACCTCCAGTTACATTTACCTTTGAACTCCAAGGACCTGTTTAATATGCTGTGTGTTCAGCCAGAACACAAAAGGCATTTCTTATTTTCAGCATGTCACTACAAATACCATGTTTGCTGTGCAAACACTGTGGGCCTTTTTTCCCCAGAACTTGTGCTGTGGATCTGGCATTGTTAAGTCACACGGGCAGAAATAACGACAACAAAATGACTGAGCTGGGAGAGCCCCTTTGGCAGCAAAGCTTGCTGCGGCTCAGACAAGAACTGTAGGAGCTGCACGTGTCGGAGCACAGCTCGAGCTGCTCAGGCTGCCCCGGGTCCTCGTAGCTGTCAGCCCAGCTCATTGCCATGCCTGCTTGGCTGAAACGGTGAGCAGGCAACAGATGACAAGCGCAGAAGTCAACTTTCTGGTCAGGCCCTACACAACTTGCTGTTGTGGTCCTACAGAGGTCAGTCTGGAAAACAGCTCGAGGTTTTTTCCCCCTTCGCCTTGCTCATCGCAGGATGTTTGTGCTCATTGACCTAGCAGCGTCCAGCCCAGTGACTGAATCAGATTAGATTACTGGCTTGCAAAAAATCCCCAACTTTTTGTGCTGTGAAACTTTTTGAGAAGCAAAGAGTACCAGATGAGATATCAAGCCTGTGATTTCACCACTGGAAAGCATTTTGGAAACCCTCTGGGGGTTTTTGTTCAGTTTGGTTTTTATGCAAGTGCTGAGATATTAACTCTTCTGTTCGAAACAAATGCCATCTCAATTAATTGAATCCTGCTAGCCAAATCTTCCCCTGGCAATTCTAGTTAGAGAAGTTTTCTGCGTTTCTCATAGCACATTTTTCTTGTATTTATACTTGCACAGTAACTGCTAAATCCCACCTGAGAAATGACTGCTTTTCAGATGTGGATGAGTAACCACCTAATAAATGGTTTTCCAGTTATTTTTGGATCTCTCAGCTACTTAATGCTCTCCCTCCTTTCTAGCGATAGCATGCTAAGGTATTATCAATCAGGAAGCCCATTCTCTGTGTTACTGGACGCTATGAATTTCTAAGCACCTCTCAAAGACATTTCCATTGACTCTCCTGCTTTCCTAGAGACTAATGGCTGGAAGCAGTATTAGCCAAACTCTAATGAAAGCCAAGCAAAGCATTTCAGAGTAACAAGTAAATGAACGCAGATCTAAAGTATTGCTCCGAGTGTGCTGTTTAGACGGCACACAAAAAGCAAGCCGTTCTGCCACCTACGCCGGTGCTGAAGATAAGGTCCGACCTCGGGGAGCTCTGCTGAGGTCGATGGACTATAAACCAAGGCTGAAGTCGGCTGGCTCAGCCGCACCACGCAGCTGCAAAGTGCCTGCTTTCAGCTTCTTTGGGGTGCTCGGCTGAAGCACTTTCTCTATAAATACATTGTCAGAACTGTTTTGAGGGCCAGGCAGTTTCACATCAGCTTTTTAGTTTGAGGATGTTAAAGTAGTAGATGTGGCTAACTGATTGTTTCATTTGTAAAACTGGGGCGTGAAACTGCTATCTTCTGCCACGGAAAGTCCGGTCAGTCCCGCTGAAGGTAACTGCGTTAACTTACCACGGCTGTTACTGGGCTTCCTCGGGGCCACATCCTGGTCCGGCAGCAGCACTGGGCCCGTGAGGCAGCGTGCATTAGTCTCAGCCACCTGCTCGGAAATTTTAGCAAAGGTTATGCTTCCCAACTGGGGCAGGCGGGGATCTCACGTGGTCACCTCTGATCGTTCGGCTGACGAGGTAGCTTGGTAAGCGCTCATAAATTGCTGTCTTCAGTCACATGCCCATAAAAACCTCGCCACGCTTACCTCTGCACAGCTCGATAAAATCAGCCCTTAGCTGCATGGGTACGGCTGGCTCAAACAAGCGCTGAAGAAGAAAAAGCCCCACATCTTCTCTCCTCAAGGATGCACATCCAGGTACTTACCCTTGGGTAAAAACTACCCTGTTTTTTTTTGTTGTTGGAGACAAAGAGTAAGAAGTCACTGTGGCTACAAGAAGCATAAAGCAAGCTCCTGTTTTGCAACACCCTTAAACTCGTGTAAAACCAGAACATGGATGGATCTTGGGCACTTGTCTGTCTACTGTTCTGCCTCCTCCCTGTTGCTGGAATCCAGGGGGAAAAGTAAAACCAGAAAAATGCTTTGGAAATCGCCATCTCTGAACCCTGTTCTCTTTCCCCATTTGATGGTGGGAAAATGGTCAAGAAAACATAGAATATACTTTTCTGTTATGGGCTGGCTATGTATATCTGCTAACTCATTTGTGGCAATAGGAAGTAAACTAGGAGTACAATTTACATGTGGGCAAGAGAGAGCTACGCTGCTTATCAGCACATTGTGCAGGGGACAAAAGCTAGCACACAGCGACGTGAGAGGTGACTGTATGAACGCAGCAGGAGCTGGAGAGATGAAGAGGGAAGGGACTCGAGGACGAGTTTAGAGGCCGGGATGTCTGTGGGAAACTTGCCTCGTGCATCACAGTCGTGCTCCAAAGAGTACAGACTCTTCATTTGTCTTCAAACGGTTGCAATCTGTTCTGCAGTCGTATCTGAAAGGTTCAGCCTGGATCTCGTTCTCATTGCGCTTGGCGCTGTCCAAGATGTGCCCGTCCCGGTCTGGGCAGATGAGCTGGGCAGAAAGGGGGGGGAGAGGCCCAGAAGGGTGGGAGGAAGCGTCTTCTCCAGTGTCCCTAGGAAGCCCAGAAGGGACGCCGGGGCTCGAGGTGGTTCTCCGTGCAGGAGCCCCGGGAGCACGCTGCTGCCCTGCGCGTGAGCCCCACCACGCAGCTTTTCTTCTTCTTGTCGTTTTCTCGGGTCTGTCCACAGCCTCCTGCTTCCGTGAGCCGACCGCGTTGCACGGGTGCCTCCGTGGCGGTGTGCGAGTAGCTGGGACGAGGTACCCTCACGGGCTTCGAAAAATCCCTTTCTAAAGGACAAAGTGAATGTGCAGAACACGTTGGGGGGGAATGACTGCATTCCTTGCTGCTGCCGTGCAGCTCGGGGATGGGCGGTGGTGGTGCTTGGACGTGGGGCGAACAGCCCTGGCCGGGCCTCCTGCCCGGAGGAGAGCGCAGGGACCGGCTCCGCCATCTCAATAACCACTGCTTTTTCACCCAGTAAACCGTGATTTCCACCGAGCTGGTGACATTGAGGGATGAGAGGCCGAGTCCTGCTTTTCCTGCCGAGAGTCAGAAATAGATCCGCAGAGATGATGACTCACCTGCGATTGAGAAAAACCGAACGGCAGCGTCGGGAGCCGCAATTCCCCGGCCCGAAAGAGGAGCCCGGCGGCTGCGCGAGGCCGAGGGGAGCCACGCCGGGCCCGGGGCGCCTCTGCTCCGCGCCGGCAGCGCAGGCGTTCCCCGCTCCGCCACTTTTCCCGCAGCGCCCGTCCTGGGCGGGGGGTGACGTCAGGGTTGTCATGGCATCGGTATCTATGGAACCGGCATCATCATCATCATCCCGGTGGTCCCAGCCTCCGGGGAGCCTCCCTGCGCAGGATCCGGGTTTCCCTCCGTGAGGCTGCTCCCGGGGGGGAGCGGGCAGGGGGCTGCGGGGTCGCAGCCGGCCCCCTCTCCTGCCTGGCCCCGCGGTCGGCGGGGGCCGGGGGGAGGAAGGGCGGCTGCCCCCCGGGAGGCTCCTCGGCTGGGACGGGCAGGACCAGGCTGCTCCCCGCGTCTCCTGGTCCACCTGCCCCCCCCGCACGCCCAGCCCCGTGTCCGCCTCCTCGCAGCAGCCCAGCTGCCCTTGCTGTCGCACGGAGACCCTGGCTGCAGCCTGGGGACCCTTGCAACAGCACGGTGACCCTTGCAACAGCACGGTGACCCTTGCAATTGCACGGTGGCCCTGGCTGCAGCTTGGTGACTCTTGCAATTGCATGGGGACCCTTGCAATAACACAGTGACTCTTGCAATTGCATGGTGACTCTGGCCACAGCATGGGGACCCTTGCAATAGCACAGAGACCCTGGCTGCAGCATGGGGACCCTTGCAATCACACAGTGACTCCAGCCGCAGCACGGTGACCCTTGCAATAGAATGGTGACTCTGGCTGCAGCATGGGGACCCTTGCAATAGCACAGTGGCCCTTGCAATCACGCAGTGACCCTGGCCGCAGCACGGTGACCCTGGCCGCAGCACGGTAATTGCAGCAGCAGCGCGGTGTCCCTGGCTGTAGCACAGACGCCCAGGCCGTAGCGCGGTGACACTGGCCGTAGCACACCGACCCCGGCAGCAGCGCGGTGACCCCGGCGGCGGGCGCGCGGAGCCGCGGCGCCCCCCCTCCCCCGGCGCGTGGTTCCTCCCGCCGCCCGCACGCGGCGCTGCGGACGAGCCCACGCGGGAGGAGCGCGGGGGTGGGCGGGGAGCGCGCGGCCGGCGGCGGCGGCTCGGAGCGGCGCGGCGCGGCGCGGAGCGGGCGGCGGCGGCGGAAGATGGAAGGAGCCTCCTTCGGCGCGGGCCGGGCCGGGGGCGCCGTGGACCCCGTGGATTTCCTCAGGCAGCCGCAGACCATCCTCCGGGTGACGGCCTGGGTAAGGCGAGCGGGGCGGCGGGCTGCGGCAGCGGCGCCGGGCAGCGCCCGGGCGAGGGGCGGCGTGCGGCACTGCCCGCTGCCTCTGCGGTGAGCAGCGTCCGGGCAGCGCCCATGCAGCGTGCAGTGCCCGGGCAGCGCCCAGGCAGCGACCGGGCAGCGCCCAGGCAGCGTGCAGTGCCCGGGCAGCGCCCATGCAGCGGGCAGTGCCCATGCAGCGTCCATGCAGCGTGCAGTGCCCAGGCAGCGCCCAGGCAGCGCCCAGGCAGCGTCCATGCAGCGGGCAGTGCCCGGGCAGTGCCTGTGCAGCATGCAGCGCCCGTGCAGTGCCTGTGCACCGTGCAGTGCCTGTGCAGCGTCCATGCAGCATGCAGTGCCCATGCAGTGCCTGTGCAGTGCCCATGCAGTGCGCAGTGCCTGTGCAGCGCCTGTGCAACATGCAGTGCCCATGCAGTGTCCATGCAGCGTGCAGTGCCTGTGCAGTGCCCATGCAGCGTCCATGCAGCGTGCAGTGCCTGTGCAGTGCCCGTGCAGCGTCCATGCAGTGTCCATGCAGCGTCCATGCAGCGTGCAGTGCCCATGCAGTGTCCATGCAGCGTCCATGCAGCGTGCAGTGCCTGTGCAGTGCCCGTGCAGCGTCCATGCAGCGTGCAGCATCTGGGCATGGCCTGGTGCTTGTGCCACATCCGTGCAAGGTGCAGGGTGCGAGCAGCGTGCAGCGCGTGTGCAGGCTGCAGCGCTCCCGCGCCGTGCGGGCCGTGCGGTGCCGTGCCGCGGGCAGTGCCTTGCAGCCGTGCGCCACCGCTGCAGCCGGCACGGGGGGTGGCCAGGCGTGGGGCTGGCCGCGGCCCAGCCGGGGTGGCTCCCGCGGGCGCTGGCGAGGATTTTCCTCGGGAAGGGGGCAAGGTGCAGCGGGCGGAGGTTGGCGCTGCCTCTTCCTGGTTTGTCCCTGGCGCTTGAGTGAAGGGCAAGGGGAACGGGCCGCGAATCCGGAGGCAGAGGACATTTTGCATCTGTGCCTTGCTCCGTGCATGCCTGCGTGCACGAGAGGAGGGATCCCAGCGCCAGCCCTGCCCGGCTCCCCGTCGTGCTGGGTTGGGAGGATGCCGCGTTTCCCGGCCGCCTCCCGCCGTCGGGGCTCCCGGCGCGCGGGGCCGCAGGGAGCGGGCGGCGGAGGATGCCGTGGGGCCGCGCGGGGCAGGCTCCGCTCGGGGCTGCTCCGGGGACAAGCAGCCGGAGCGCTGCGCTGCCTTTACCGCCCCTCGCAGCGCGCAGGGTCCTCGGCCGAGCGCGGCTGCGATGCAAAGGTGTGATGAGCGCGCACGGCCTCAGCCGCCGGCCGCGGGGCGATGCAGCCGGGGCGTCCGGGGCGCCCGCGGCGCGGGAGCACGTGCTTATCTCCAAGTGCACGCGCGATTCCAGCTGCGATCGCACGCACATCTGGCTGGATGGGAGCCCCTTTGCTTCCCAGGGCTTTGAGGAAAAGCCCCCGAATCCATGCCCGGAGCGAGGCGGAGGCCGGGTGAGTTTTGTAAAAGGGGATTCCTGTTTGCGCCTCAGATAAAAGCCTTTCTGCGTCTCGCACAGTGATTTTGAACATCTGAAGAAAAAATAAAACTGCTCCCGGCGCGAGCTGTAAAATCAAAAAGCCGGAAAGCCCCGTCCGGCGGTTCCTCCTTCGCGTGCCCCCCGGCGCGGCGCGGCGGATGGAGATGTGCTTGCGCTCGCGGTTTCCCTTTTGCACGTTTTTTTGCACGGCAAAGCAAGCTTCGCGCTCGCCGAGGACGCACCCCGGGCCGCGGGTTCCTGCTGCCACCGCAGCCCCAGCGCGAGCCGGGCTGCTTTTACGGGGACGTTATCCATTTCGCGTCGCTCTAGGTCTAGCATTCTTCCCAGACGCTCCCAGTTAAACGCATTTGCAGCCATCGCTGCACGGAGCTGCTGCTGTGCAGGCAGGCAGCTCCGCGCACCAGGACGTGGGGTTTCCTTTGCAATAGTCTGATGCTCTTAAGGGTGAAACCTTTGTCAGGAGACTCCGGACTGTGGCAGCCAAAACCGATTGCCTGCAAGAGGTGCAGCGCCAAGTGGCAAGCCCTATAGCCAAGCAGCAAGCCCTATAGCCAAGCAGCAGGCCTTATAGCCGAGCGGCAAGCCCTATAGCCAAGCAGGAAGCCCTATAGCCAAGCGGCAAGCCCTATAGCCAAGCAGCAGTCCCTATAGCCAAGCGGCAAGCCCTATAGTGAAGCGGCAAGCCCTAAAGCCAAGCGGCAGGCCCTATAGCCAAGCGGCAAGCCCTATAGCCAAGCAGGAAGCCCTATAGCCAAACGGCAAGCCCTATAGCGAAGCGGCAAGCCCTATAGCCAAGCGGCAAGCCCTATAGTGAAGCAGCAAGCCCTAAAGCCAAGCGGCAGGCCCTAAAGCCAAGCGGCAGGCCCTATAGCCAAGCAGCAAGCCCTATAGCGAAGCAGCAGGCCCTATATCCAAGTGGCAAGCCCTATAGCCAAGCGGAAAGCCCTATAGCCACGCAGTAGGCCCTATAGCCAAGCGGCAAGCCCTACAGCGAAGCGGCAAGCCCTATAGTGCAGCAGCAAGCCCTATAGCCAAGCGGCAAGCCCTATAGTGAAGTGGCAGTCCCTATAGCCAAGCAGCAAGCCCTATAGTGAAGCGGCAGTCCCTATAGCCAAGCGGCAGTCCCTATAGCGAAGTGGCAGGCCCTATAGCCAAGCAGCAGTCCCTATAGCGAAGCGGCAGTCCCTGTGGCCTCTGATAGGCAGTGGTGACCGTCCGTGGCCGGCGGCTGCTCTGGCTCGGGTCCAGCCAGGCCGTCCCTTGGCTCTGCTGCCCGGCTCTGCGTGGGCAGCACGGCGGGTCGGCGTCTCTGGGCAGCGCCGGGGGCTCTGCTGCTCCGCGGTTCGGCAGGCAGCCGCCGCGCCGGGGTTCCCGCGTGAGGAAGAGGAGGAGGTTCTCGGAGAGGGGGAGCGTGGCCCTTCCTTCCGAGTTCGGGCTTGCTTTGTTTGCCCAAAAGCGTGAGAAAGGGCTGCGCCTGGCCAGCGCTTCTGCCCCTGCTCAAAGATGGGTTTGTTTTATTGGGAAAACCAGGCTCCGGAGGGGACGAGCCAGGCGGGGAGGCAGGAGCGGCACGGTGCGCCGCGGCCGATTCGTTCCTCTTCCTGCAAGTTTTTTGGCTGGAAGATGGAGCAGGACGCGAAGGCTCGAGCGGGTTCATGAAGCGCCCGCCCGGCTCCGGTGCTCGCCGGCAGCGTGGGAGCTCGGCGGGCCGCGGCTCCGGGGCGAGCGGGGCTTTCAGCGCCTCGTGGGCAGACCCCGGCTCTCGCAGGCGCCGCGGGAAGCCGGCTCGGAGGTTTTCGGGTCTGCGACGAAGTGGTTACGGACTTGAGCAAACGCGGTTCATAGACGTAGTTGGAAAAAATGACTTGTTTTTCATGAGTTTTTAAAAAGTCGCATGAGTTTTGTTTCCCCCCTTCTACCCACCTGTCATGGAAACTTTTTTTTAAACTGATAGCTGGAGAAACAACCCCAAATCTATTCCCATTAAAACGTTTTACCAGCACCATTTTTTTTTAAAGAAAATCTTCAAAATTTCAGTCAGGAGAGGGAAAAAAAGCCCTGGGAAGATTTGTTTGCGCTGGAAAGCATGTTTTGACAGGAGTGTTTCAGCCAGCTCCCATGTTTTGAGTGCCTCTTTCAAATGTGCGCACTCGAGTTTTGCTTCTATTTTGGCCTCCGGAGAAGAGGCCGCGGGTGGCCCGCCGGCATCCTGCGCCCCGGGGATGGCGGAGCAGGAGGAGATGCAGCAGGGCGTCCCCATCCCCGTCCCTGTCCCCATCCCCATCCCCATCCCGCCGGCATCCCACACCCTGGGGACGGCAGAGCAGGAGGAGATGCAGTGGGGCTTCCCCGTTCCCATCCCCATCCCCGTCCCCATCCCGCCGGCGTCCCATGCCCCAGGGACAGCAGTGCAGGAGGAGGTGCAGTGGGGCGTCCCTGTCCCCATCCCCGTCCCTGTCCCCATCCCCATCCTTGTCCCCATCCCCATCCCTGTCTCCTTCCCCATCCCGCCGGCATCCTGCGCCCTGGGGACGGCGGAGCAGGAGGAGGCACAGCGGGGTGTCCCTGTCCCTGTCCCCGTCCCCATCCCCATCCCCGTCCCCCCGTCCCACTGGCATCCCGCGCTCCGGGGACGGCAGAGCAGGAGGGGCGGGCGGCGGGGCCGGCTCTCCGCATGCCCCTGCAGGCTTCGTGCTCGGGCCCCTTCCCCTCCAGCGGGACAAAACCTCCAGCCCGTGCGGCGTCCCGCGGGCTGCGTTTCTTTGCATTCGGCCAAGCTGAACCCGCTGGAACTTGACGTTACGCAGTGAAGCGGCTGCTCTTGGTGTCTCCGGGGTCCCGGAGTCGAGGTTCCCTCCGGCCGTGCCGGGCTCCCCGGCCGAGCCCGCCGGCTCCGCACGGCGCCAGGAGCACGGAGCAGCCCGGGCTGCCGGTCCTGCAGGGACTGAGCCAAGCCGTGAGCCGAGGAGCCGAGCGTGAGCTCGCTGCCCCACCGGGGAAATCGTCCCGGGACTCGGCGGTTCTCAATTATTCATGTTTTCCAGAATCCCATTATTTCTTCCAGGGCCCGTTTTATAAATGCTGCTGCTATTTCTGATGGTAAATAACAATTTTGCATTATTTATGAACAGATTTTTACAACTGCTGATATTACAGCTGCTGCCGAACACTGGGAAAATTATTGCTGCTGTTTGTTGGTCCTGTCACGCGGCGCGGGGAGAGGGCGAGCGCGGGGCTGGCCGGGGCACGGCCCCCGCACGGGCTGCCTTAGAGGATGAGGGGGCCCTCGGGGAGGAAGGCCCGACCATCCCTGCGGGGAAGCCAGCGGGAACGTGCATCCGAGCGGACGCTTCGGAGGAGATCGGCAGTTGCACCCGGATTTTGCAGCCTCGCGTTTGGAGAGCTAAGCTTCAGGAAAGCGCAGCAAGGCTCTGCGGACATCCGCCTGCTCTGTTTAGTTTTTGTGTTTTCTCCCTCCCAGCCTGTCTGGAGAATAACGTCTCCTAAAATGCGCTGCAAACCGAGCCTGAGAAGCAGGCGGGCTCCCGGCTCGGGCGCTGCCCCCAGCCCGTTATTCGAGGCCGCTCACCAGCCCGGTGCAGGGATCCGTGCAGCAAGCGCCGCGTTGCCATGGAGTCGAACACAGGAGCGAATCCAATTTTGTTGCTGTTGGGAAACAGAGTTAGATGTAAACAGCTGCAAGTTGTGCTCTCCTTCCTCCCGCAGATCTTCTCCATCGTGGTGTTCGGCTCCATCGTGAACGAATGCTACGTGAACCGGGACAGCCAGGACCCCGAGCTCCTCTGCATCTTCAACCAGAATGAGAGCGCCTGCAGCTACGGCATCGCCGTCGGCATCATCGCCTTCTTCGGCTGCATCTTCTTCTTCGTCGTGGACCTCTACTTCCAGCAGATCAGCAGCGTGAAGGACCGCAAGCGGGCCGTGCTGCTGGACCTCGGCTTCGCAGGTACGTCTCCGGCTGGGCCTGGCTTGCACGGGAGGCGGCTGGCTCCGCCGTCCCTGTGCCCTGCCGCTCCTCCCGTCGCGTCTCCTCTCCCCGCAGCCTGGCACCGCTCCTGCCCCTGTGGGTGGAAGAGGGGGGTGGCGGATGGGTCGTCACCCGACCGTGAGTTCGGAAGTAGCAGCAGCAAAGCCAGCGAGTGGCAGTTTGGGGACGGGGGTGTCCCAGTCTCCTCTTACTGCTGCAGCCGGAGGCGTTTGCCACGGTGGGATCCGTGAGGCCGCCCAGGGAAGTGTGCCTTGGTGCCCGTATCCGAGAAACCGAACAGGGTCCCCAATCCCCTGATACTGGCTCACACGTCGTTTCATCCGCTGCATCTGGGTCTGTTTTCGCTCTGTGTGTGGTTTTGCACGGTTCGGGGCTGCCCGTTCCCGCAGGCGGGTCGGGGCTCAGCGCCCGGCGCGGATCCGCGCTGCTGGCAGCCCCGTGGCCTGGGGGAGGTCGGGCTGGGGCGCGTGGATGCGAACAAGCGGGACCGCTGTGCCGGGAGGGTCCGTCCTCGCCTCGGCTGCTCTGGGGGTTTTCTGGCTTCGTTCGCAGCTGGTGCTCTCGATTCCCAGGCTCTCGTGCTTGCAAAGCCTGACGGTGATTTATCCGGCACAAGCGCAGCTGATGGCTCTCCGCTCCCAGGTGACAACATCCGTCGTCGCCTCCCCGTCGTTAAAGCCGTTCTGTCCTCCCCGGAAAGCTTATTTCTGCGGTGTTGGAGCTCCAGCATCCAGCCCTCGTTAGGAGATATTTACAGCCCCTTCCATCACACTGGGTGCCTGCAGCCCTCCGATCCCGAGGGAAATGGAGCATCCCCATCCATCTCCCAGCTGGCCGGGGTGTCTCGGCGTGCGGCCGTGATCCTCCCCTGCCCCTCGCCCTGCGCTGGCTGCTCTCCCCCGCGGGGCACGGGCGTGCTCAGCGGTACCGAGCCCACGTCAGCTCTGTCTGCTCGTGGCCGGGCTTCGCCCGCAGCCCGCGGTGTTGGTGCAGCCTCCTGCCTCCCCGTCCCTGCCCCGGGCGTGTGGTCGCGCGGCCCCGACCCGCGCGGTGCCCGTGGCTCTTCCTCACCGCTGCTGGCGGCAGCTCTCCTGCCTCTCTCCCCTTTTTGTGCTCGTTGATGAAAAGAGAAAAATCTCTTTTTTTCTGCTGCAAAGAGCAGTCTTCCCTAATGCCCCTCCAGCCTGGCGGTTCCTCCTTTACCACCGCCTGATACGTCTCCCCGTTAGCCGCGGTTCCTTCCCTTGCACAGTCCCGTCTTCCCCAGCTTAACTGATCCTTTCCCACACGGCACCACGCCAAACGCTGGGCTGAAATCCAGACAGAGGGACTTGACGCCGCTGTAAATGGGAGCATTGCCGGGGACTTTCGTAGCAAAGTCCATGGTCACCACGGGCTGAGCCCAGCCCAACCTTCCTACGCCTAGCTCTGCAGTTTTGCACTTGCTGCTGCGGCCCGAGCGTCGCCGACTGCAGCTGCTGCTCCCAGGGGCCGGGTGCCGGGCGCTGCCGGGGACGGGGGGCTGCGCCGGCCCGGTCCGTGCCCCCGCCCGCCGCCCCAAGGCGTCTGCACCCAGAGGTCCCCTCCCACCCGGGTCGCTCGGTGGCCCCAGCTGCGGCTCGAACGCTTAGCTGCACGCCAAGCCGCGCGTGCAGAGCTTCGCCTCCGGCTGCCTGGGCAGCGAGGGGTCCTTCTCCTGGCAGATAACGTCAGGGCTGCTTCGTGCCCAGGACAGTTTATTCTGTTCCTACTTCTGTGCCTTCACTTTTCTAAATGTCGGCTGTCCCAAGCCTTTTTTCCACCCTGCTGCCGTAGCCGGTACGCCCACTCACGCCGAAATGCCAGGCAGTTGGTTGCTTTCGGAGCGAGAGTTGGTGTGAACAGATCTCGGAGCAGAGACTACACGCAGGATTTTATGGGCACGTGGAGCCTCTGCGGCCGCAGGGATCATGGTCCGTCCTGCCGCCGCGCTGCTCCGCGCGGCCCCGGGCGCCGAACCTGCCACCCCGGAGCCGGGTGCCCCTGCGCGGGTGCAGACCCCAAAGCGATCTGCCCTGCTCCGCACCTCCACGAGTCCCCTGGGAGCGCGCGGGGTCCCTCGCGCTGGCCCCTTCCTCCTCGCCTCCCCGCCGGCGACGCTGTTCGGGTTCCCACCCGCCTGCCCGCGGCGGTTTCATCCTTTCACCGTACGTGATCGCCGCGTTGTCGCTTGTTCTGATGCAAAAGCTGAAGATGCATCTGGGACACGACGGGGCGAGGAACATGCTGGGGAAGAGGAAGTGTGAGAATCGAGCAGCGCGGGGCCGAGAGGAGAGGAGGAGGTCGTCCCTGGCCCTTCGCCCAGGGCTCCCGGGGGCTAGTGCTGGCTGTCAGATGGCACTGCTGTCCCCGAAGGGTACGGGGACTTGCTGAAGGCGTTAACCCACGAGTGCCCCTCGCCTGGAGGACGCAGGACTGTGCATTCGCTCCGCGGTGGGCCGGAGGGCCGGTCTCGGCAGCGGTGCAGAGAGCAGTGATGTGCCCGAATTCCCGAGGTTTTTCCTGCAGTACGGAGGGGAGGGAGGTCCGTGTCCCGCAGGCCTCCCGGGGACAGCTGGGACGCGGTGCCGAGGCGCGAGCGGGAGCAATGCGGCCGCGGCACCGTGCGAAACGGCCTTTGCAACTTTCTCCTCCCTCTGCTCCTGCAGCTGCTCCCGCCGCAGCGCGCTTGTTTGGAACCAGGCTGTAATTACGGCTGTAACGTATCTTCCCTGGTGTTTGCACTCTGTTGTCTGCAGAGCCTAAAACTATAATTATCTGCTGCTTCTCCCTGGCGTGCTCCTTCTCCCCGGCGCGCCGGAGGGTGCAAACGCGCTGCGGTGCCCGTCCCCGCCTGCCCGCGGCCTCCAGCCGCACGGGCCAGCATCAGCCCGGCCCCGTCTTTAAGTTTTAAATGTCATGGTTAGCAACAACCGCTTCCGAAACGCTCCGCCCTCATGTGACACTGCAGATACCCCCGTGGCTCGGCACGGGCCCGGCTGAGCCGGGTCGGCTGCTTGGCCCGTTCGCGGGACCAGGACCACGGATGGTGCCCGTGCGGTGCCGATGGAGCGGAGCCGTGGCCACGAGGGCGGAAGGGGCACGGCGTGGTGTCGTCCTGGGAACGGGATTCACGGTACTGGGTACAACTTCTCATCTCGAAAGAATGCTGACAGGAGACGAACACGGTCCTAAGTGAAAATGAGAGCTGGTACAGAAGCAAAAATAGTTCCTCGTGGAGCAACCTGGGAAGTGTGACCTCGTGCACCTCCCGGCTGCCTGCAGCGCCTGCCCGCTCACCCTGGAAGCCCTCTCCACGCCGGTCCCGGCTCGTGCATGCACAGATACCCCTGGTCTCCACTTCCCAGTGCCGTGGAGAGAATCTTTTTTCTTTTAAGGGCTCCAGGCAGAAATGGAAGTTGCGGGATGGAAATCTTGGCTGATCTCCGCGTCAGGAAACCTCAGTGCAGCGCAGGAAGGCGGTAGCAGAAGTGATACCGTCGAGGCATTTCTGGCTGGAGAAGCTGGTGGTTTTAGCCTGACACCAGCGCTGGGAGGGTCGGTGCCTCCGCTGCCTCGGTGCCGCAGAGGAAGTCGGGGGCTGCAGTACCCAGAGCAGCCGGCGCGCTCAGAGACGCGGGTGATGTCATTTTAACTCTTGGAAACCCTTGGAAGACATCATGGATAGATGGAGCTTCGTGCTGCTGCTTGGTGGCAGTGCCCATGACGCGGCGTGGCTCACGCTCTGCATTGCTGCAGCACCCAGGAGCGTGGGGGAGAGGACCTGCGGCACCAGGTCGAGTATAAAGCAAAGCAGCAGTTCTTCCCCCGAACAGGCCTGTCCTCTGTGAGCCTGCGGTGCAGCCTAGTCCTGCTGGAGCCCCTTCGCGCAGTAGCACCCGCGTCCCCTCTTCCAGCCACGCGGTCCCAAGCGCATCCCCGAGCATCGCTCTGCCCCTGCAGGGCCGCCCGGCGGGACCGGCCGGCACTGCTGCCGCGTTGGCTCCCCGGGCCCTGGCGCTTCCAGGCGCTGCCGTCCCCGGCAGGACGCTCCCGGGCCAGGAGCATCTCCCCGGGGACCGCGCTCGGAGCTCCGGCGCGCGCTGCTCCCGGCCGACGCGGCACCTGCTTCCCGAATGCCGGAGGTGGGAACTCGGCGGCGGCGCCCTGTGGGACAGCGCTGTCCGCTCTGCGCTGCGCCGTATCCTGGGCGCATGTCCTGGTGCCCTGCTCCGGTGAGGTTCGGTGCATCCAAAGCTTCCAAAAGCCCGTGGTGTCCGGGCAGAAAGGGCATCGTAGATGGCCACAGTAGGGTGCTGGGAACCGATCTGGTAGCGCCTTGGTGCCTGTGACCGGTCTGAAATCCTCCAGACCGTGAGAGCATTGACGCACTGAGAGCGCCTGGAGAGGGTGCACCATCCCTGGAGGCCTTCAAGATCTGCTGAAGATACAGGTGAACTAAGCTTAAGGTGGTGACAGACTAGAAGACCCAGGTTCCTTCCAGCCCCGTGTTTTCAGTGCTTGTAAAGGGGCTCCGGCTGCAGGCAGGTGTGCAGCGCTTGGAGACAGTCAGCGCCTTCCAAAGTAGCTCTTTTCGGACCTGCCCCAGACCCAAGACGCCCGGTTCCTTTGGAAAGCTGCTGGCGCTGTGCCTGCGCGTCGGCGGTCCCGGCGAGCCGGTTCTCTGCAGCCCGGGGTGGTGGGCAGGGACGGCGCTGACCTGCCCTGTTCTCTTTCAGGTTTCTTGTCCTTCCTGTGGTTTGTCGCTTTCTGCTTTCTGGCAAACCAGTGGCAGCGGACGACGATGACCAAAGGGGTTTCGCAAGGAGCAGACGCCGCCCGGGCAGCGATCGCCTTCTCCTTCTTCTCCATCATCACCTGGGTGAGTCCGGCTTCTGGGCGCTGCAGCGTGCGGCCCCGAAGGCCCCGCTCGAGCGGCGGCGGGGAGAGGGGAAGCGAAACGGGCGCAGCGCCGGGCTGCCGGGGGGGATCCGGGCCCCGTTTGCAGAAGTGAATCCCGGCAGGCGGCCAGGGGCTGCCCGGAGGAAACCTGCGGTCCCCCAGCGGGCGAGGGGAGGTCCCGAGCTGGGAAGCACCGGCTTCGGTCCCGTCTCGCCAGGGAATCCCAGACTTCCCCTTCTCCCGGGGAGGCCGGGAGATGCTCCCCCACCGGAGGGGCGTCCGCCGCCCCTGGGGAAGGGGCAGGATTTTGCCCGCCCAGGACCTGAACCTGGGCTGCAGCCGCCCTCCCTGGCCAAAGCCTGGGGCTTCCCCATGGCATGGACACGCGCTCGTTAGCATCACACGCATGCTTGTTAGCATCATACGTGCTTGTTAGCATCACATGTGCTTGTTAGCATCATGCGCACTCATTAGCATCATGTGCACTCGTTAGCATCATGCATGCTCGTTAGCATCACATGCACACTCGTTAGCATCACACGCATGCTCGTTAGCATCGCACGCACACTCAGCATCACACACACTCGTTAGCATCACACATGCTTGTTAGCATCACATGCACACTCGTTAGCATCACACGCTCATTAGCATCGCATGCACACTTGTTAGCATCATGCATGCTCATTAGCATCACGTGCACACTCATTAGCATCACATGTGCTCATTAGCATCACATGCACTCATTAGCATCACACGCGCTTGTTAGCATCACACGCACTCCTTAGCATCACACGCGCTCGTTAGCATCACACGCACTCGTTAGCATCGCCGCTTGGGGCTTTTTAGCTCCTGGCTGTAAGGCAGCAGGGCAGGGCCAGCAGCAGCCATCCCTGGTGGGAGGGAGGTGGCCCTGGGGGCTGCGCGGGCGGCAGGACTGGGGTGCCGGAGCCCCCCGCTAACCCCCTCGGTGCCCCGGCGCAGGTCGGGCTGGCGCTGAAGGCGCTGCAGAGGTACCGCCTGGGCACGGACATGTCGCTCTTCGCCACGGAGCAGTTCGCGGCCGAGCCCGGCGCGCCGTACCCCGGCTACCCCGCCGGCAGCGGCGTCGAGAGCACCGAGACCTACCAGAGCCCCCCCTTCACCGAGGCCTTGGACGCCAACCCCAAAGGCTACCAGGTGCCGGCGTACTGAGCCCCGGCGCTGCTCGGCGGCGGACGCGTGCGGTGCCGGCCCCTCGACGGGGCGAGCCGGCGCCGGGGCCTCGCTATTAGCTAGTCGTGCAGTGAACTCTGTACAGTGGTGTTGGTTCTTGTCGTTCCTGTCCCAGGGGTTTTGTAAAAGCAGTGTTCCCTCTAAGCCGCAAGGGAGGAAGGTCGCGGCCGCGTCCCCCCCGGGTGCCCCAAAAGCAGCCGGGGGCTTTTCCGTGAGCCCGGCGGCGGCGGGAAGGGCGGATTTGCAGAGAAACGGGCAAATCCGCCTTCCTGCCGCTTGCACGTGGCTGCCGCGCGAAGCCGCCGAGCAGGCGTTTCGGCTCAGCTCGGGGCCAGAGGTGGGTTTGTGCTGAGAAACCAACTTGCTTCTGTGCTTCAACATGACGCTGGGCGATGCTATTAAAAAAATCAGTGTTTGAACCTTGCTCTGGGAAACCGTTCCGCAGCCGTCTGGGTTAGAAAGAGCCGCAGCGGTGGAAACGCGGGCGCTGCAGGTCCTCGCCCGCCGCTGCCTTAGGTAAAGTTTGCAAATTCCCGACGGCTGCGGCGCAGGGCCCTTGCTCGCGCCCGGTTCAGCGCTGCCGGCGCGGAGGTGTGGGCGTCTCAGTGACTCAAATCCCGAGGCAATTAGGAAGCAGTTTATGGCTTGTATTTTTATCCTGGGAGCAGCCACCATCTGTCATAAGCTGCAGCAGCCCCTCGGGTGCGAATCCCTGTTTTCCCCGCAGGCTCTAGAAACACAGACCTGAAACGGAGAGCTGGGAAGACTTTATAGGCCGGCAGAGTCCATCACGTGGGCGCTGAGCAAAGGGTAAATGTGGCCCATATTTGCAAATAATGTGAGAATGGAGTGAAAAAAAAAAAAAAATGCCAGCGAGAGAGGCTGAGTTTTGGGTTTCCGCGGCCGAGTTGCTGCCTCGCTAACAGCAAACAGAGGTAAAACTCCGGTGGGTGTTTGTCAGCAGCTCGACTGCTTCCCGCCGCATCCGGCTGCGCAGCGGCAGCGATTTGGGCTGTTAGGACCGAGCGAGCCGAAACGCGGGTTCCCGGCCCCGGCGGGGGCTCTGCCCCGGGCTCGCCCCACCGCAGCCCCTGGCTAGTGCTGACCTTTTGCGTTGCTCGTTTACAGCTGCATTTTTATTGGCAAAAGTTGTGGGAAACTTCTGATGCCTTCTGACCTCATGACAAGCAATAGTTAAACACCTGCCCTAGCTCTTCTGGTAGCGAAAAAAAAAAAAAATTGCCAGGTTTTTGTCATTGTCAACACAGCTCCTTTCTGCTGCTAAATTGCAAATAAACGCATTCATTTACAAGCAGCAAACCTCACCGTAAGCAGGCAGTGGCAAAACGCGTTACTCGGATGCCACACCGTGCCGGGCGGATCAAACCATGCAGTTACGGCAAACGCCGGATTTACTGGATCTGGAGCCACTGCAGGTGCTCGCGCGCAGCCTTTGCAAAGCTCGGCCCGTCGGCAGCCCGCGAGGTGCCTCGCGTTAGCTACACCAGGGCCGTCGAAACCCTAGCCCACTACGAGCCTAAATTACGTGACCATCATGATTTTCTACAGTCAGTCTTGCTGGAAAAGAGAGGGGGGGGAAAAAAAAAATCCAAAAAGGCGAAAGATTGAATACAGGGTACAGTAGAGCTGTAGCAATATTTTCCTTAGAGGGAACACTGAAATTTTAGCAGCACAGACGGTACTTGTGTTAATATTTTAGCAAAATTATAATCAATTTAAATGTTTAAATTGATTGTATGTGGGATAATGTTTGTTCGGTACGTTGTATTTTTTTCTAACTATATAACCGTTCCAGAGTTTCCTTGTAATCGTAGAGAACAAAAGCGCTGTCTGACCGCGCGCCGTGTCCCCATCGCTGGTGTAAACGTGCCGAGTGTTAGAGCAGCCGGACGTGCGGCCCCCGCGGCCCCCGGCGCCCGGCTCTGCTCGCCCCCGCGCCCGGCTGCGTGGGGGGGGGGGGGGGCCAGCCCGGCCGCTCTCCTGGCAGCCGCGAGGCAGAGCAGATTGCTGCCTGATTAAACTGGAGCCGCGAGCAGCCTGTTTGGTCCAGCACCGCCAAGAGCCGCCTGGAGAAGCCTCGATGCTGCTGCGTCTGCCGCGGAGAAGCTTTCGCGATGCCCCGCGGTGCGGCGAGGCGGGCGCTGGGAAGCACCGGCCGTGCCTCGRCCAAGCCGCTCCTGCAGCCCGGCTCGGGGGTATTTTTTTTTCCAGGCGATGGTGCATTAGGTACAACTGCCTCCTCGAGGCCGTCTCAGCTGGCCGGGACAGGACGAAACGCAACGCACGCGGTGTTGCAATGTGTAAGACCCGCACACCTTGGAAACAGTATTTACCCACCTTAAACACACGTTCTGGGCTGTTGGCTAGACTGTTGTGACCCCCCCCCCGTTTAACTTGCTGGCACTGGGGCCGGCGCGGGCCCTGCCACCCCCCTGCCCGTGCGCCCGCGCGCCCTGGCCAGCAACGCCACGTGCCTACCGGCTGCACTAAATCCTGTTTCCAAGCCCTTTGCAAGACCCTCCGGTGTTTCCTCGAGCTGTTTTAAGTGTTAATAGTGCTGTTTATTAACTGTCATAGCACATCCTACGTATCAGTGATTTGTCAGACAGACTAGTGTATACAGGTATGGATTGTAATTAAATATAACCTTATGGGCTCATGGTTAGACGATTACTAGATCCATCAGTGTAATAACTGTAGTATATTAACTGGGGTTCAAGTATTCTTACATCGTCCTTCATACCTCTTTCACGTCACTTTTTCTCATCGTAACTGCACCGTGGTACAACAGACACTAGCTGCTTTTCCTGTAACTATCCAGACCAATCTTAAGAGCATGCCAGGACGTCGCTGTGAGTTTGTGCCACGCCGGCTGCTGCCCTCACGCTGCTCTCACAAGCTGCTCCACGTATACTCGTCCCCCTCCACGTATACTCGTCCCCCTCGAGCTCCCCAGAAGCCCAGCAGCTAACTCAGGCTTGCAGAGGGCAGGATTATATTGCCCTCGGAATAGTGTGCCGAAAGCTTCTGCGTAGTGCTAGCACTGAATTTGGGTGTAAAGGGTAGAATTGAAGCAAGAATACTGTACCGTTCCTGGAGCTTCATCCTACGCAGTAATCTTGCTCCAGGATACTTTGTTGTGACAACAAGTATTTCTCAGCACTGAAGTCAAACACATTATGATTTTTGCATAAACTTTACTGTATTTTAAGCATATTAACAAAAGAAGGTTTGAAAGAAAAGCTGTTGCTTGGAAATTGTTTCCAACGTTTTAAGTTATTCCTAGCAAGGTGGAAGCTTTGCTTAGCTCATACTTAGAAAATATACCCCCCCTTAACTATATGCCTCTAAATCTCACGCATTTTGAGCAGAACTCCCCCCCCCTTTAAGTGATGTTAGCGGCATGACATCAGTTGGATTTTGCTCATTTTTGCCTAGGTGCTGTGTAAGATGAGTTTCCCATCAGGCAAATTGCATATAGCTACACAGCCACGTTAAAACTTAGCTCACGTTCTAAGAGCAAGTGACAAGGACAAGCATTACATTTCTTTTTTAGTTCTTTCAATCAGTTTTCCCCATCAGTTTTTTACTGAGGGTAGCTCATACCCACCTATGTCCCCCAGAAAACCCAAATCTTGCATTGTTGGCTAATTCTTAGTTCTACGCTGCTGCCTTTGAACAAAGTTAAACTAACCGTGGTCATTGTCTCTTCACTAGTGAATCACATCATTGCTTTTGTGGAATCAGTATTTCTCTCTATATTAAAACTACTGTATATATTCGCAAACTCCCTTCCAGTCTTTTTTTTTTTCCCCCCTGAAATGGGCTGGGGAGAGCAGGCGGTCTAATCTCATGCTGTTTTATTCATAGTACTTTTCTAGATAGCATTTTTGAAGCTGTGTGTGTCAGAAGACCTTCCCCTCACATCTGAGGCTTAAAAATGGCCTTCACTATATCAACTTGAAACCCAAGTTCAGCTGCCTGTATTTTGTTGCAATATGCATTTAAACCTCAGATTCTTTAAGAGTTTTACTATCGAACTGATACCAAATGTGGTTTGCAAATTTAAGTTTTTTTGCAGATACCTCTGTATAGGCAGACCGCTTCAAAGAGTTGCAGTTGTCACTAATCTTACGTGCATTGTAGTATAAAGTGGACTGTGTATGGAAATAAGTTAAAAATGTTTACAACTTTTGTATATATATAAAAATATCTTTTGAGAGAACAACCTGTGATTATGTATTTTTAGTGTCTGTGTACCAACTGCAACTTATTTTCAATAAAGAGTTAAAAATGAACAGAAGCGGCCTGAGAAAATTTGGTAATATTTTATTGAACCAGGTGAGCACAGGGAACAAAGAAACTGCATCATCAGGCCAAAGAGAACGACCACCTCCAGGAAACAAAGCAGCACTTCCAGTTCTCAACCCACGAGGTAGGAACTAACTACATGTCTGATAATACAGAAGAAATTAACTGAAAGTAAAGGGAAGACATAAGAAAGATGCTGCTTCAGAGAATATGTATTTCGTTTCCTCTGAACTTGACAAACCAAAGGAAGAGACGGGAAATCGCTTACACTGTGGAGCAATTGCGCACGAGATGCCTTACGGGCAGCTGGCATCCCAACTCGAGCACAGAAGCGCCGCTGTAGTGTGATGGGCCTGAAACCCAGCTCTGTCCAGAGGAACCTGACTCAAAGTAGGAACAGTAATACGGAAGCGTTACTGCTTGTCATGTTTTCATGCATTTTATAAACAGCCATGCAGCCAAATAATCCTCCCTCCCCACATTTCAGGGCGTGTAGCCTGGCCCCTGTGATGCCTAGACACATTCAGGTATTCAAAACAGTCTTAAGTATTTGGAAAAGAAACCAAAAGCACTTTGCAGCCTGAGAGCAAGCAAACTAAGTATAAGGCAAGAAAAGCTTTCTGTAGCCAGGACTAGCTCTTCACTAACAGTTTGAGCTCAGTTTCATAGAAATGATGCTTATATAAAAGCAGTGTTTTGTCATTAAAAAAATTACATAAATTAATTTCATTTACTCCTACATGTGAAAAATAGCTAAATCTGGTCTGCCAGGATGGATGAGACTCAGACACTGAGTTACAGCTATGGAAGTGCACCACGGGGAGGAGTCCTGTCACTCCATCATGTCATCACCGCTGCTGGAGGAATTACTTCAGACTGTTTAACAGACTCCCCTCTCATCTCCTAGAAGTGGAATTTATAGATGCCAAGCAACAGAAGCAAAGCTACTTCAGACCGGTATCACCAAGGATGTAAACACTCCATACAATCTGAACAAATTATCCTTGTTAGTGCAGACCACTGTAAACAGATAAATGCACTTAAAGGCACTGCAGATGAACATGGTCAGTGATCAGCAGCATTTAATGTCCCAATATGCTGTTGTTTTGAGCTACCACCATTAATACATCCAAGAAATTAGAAACATGGCAGTCATTAAATAAAATTACTGTGAATGAAGTGTGCTTTACAAAAAGTAAAGCCTTAACATTATTATTCTACATGCAGTGCTACAAAATAAGTTTCTTTAAAGAACATGATTACGTAAAAGGTCAGAGGCAACTTCAAATCTCACGTTCAACTAATCACACAGATCAGTCCAATTCTTCAAGTAGTATAATTAATTCAGGTTTCAGACAGGAATATTCTTTGCTATATGAGCAGCCCAATGTTTACAGACACAAAATTGTAACGGTCTTATTCACCAGTGAGTAGCATCTTTTCCTTTTCTGCACCTTTGCACCCCTGACTACCATGATCTTTATGGTCACAAAAAAAAAAAAAAAAAAAAAAAAAAAGAAAAAACCCACAAAATCAGAATATGAAGGAAGTCACTTTTGCTTCCATTCGCTCCAATGACTCAAAAGCTCCCCCCAACCTCCCCCAAAAAGAAAGAAGAAACAAAACTAGATGCTTATTCCCCTATTGTGTCCCCTGTCAGCCTTCAGATCAGAAAGTATTTTCTCAGCTATTGCATGTTACAGGAGAAAGGTGGCCCCCTCCCTGCCCACCCTGCAGTTTCAGCCTAATTCTACTCAGGCATTTCGGAAGCTCAGACTTTGGATGTTAATTAGCTACGGTGCAGTCCACTGATCCCTTTGCACAGTATTTACGAACAGCACTGAGAGGGCTCTCTAACAGTTACCTGTGTATCACTACTCAACTGGCACCGGCCCTCAGCCACACTACACTGCCAAACCTCATTCCAAAAAGTGCATATTCATAGGTTGAGAATGTTTTATTGGTCTTCGGGAAAGCTAACTGATGATTCTGCTGATTGCCTGTAAGGAAGGGAATTCCTCGTCCTCAATATGCAAAGCTTTATGGGTGACAACGTCCTGCTGAGTTAGCACTTGCTTACACGTTGGGCAGATGCAGCAGTCGAGGTCAGAGCTGGAGTCTGTTTGCCAAACATTCTTTTTGTTCTTTTTGGGTTTGTTTGAGCTTTGCTTTTCCTTGATTCTGAAATCGTTGTGAGCAGAAAGCAGTTCTTGTTGCTTAACTGTGTCCGGCAACAACACCAACAACTCGTTAAAGATTTTCTTGAAGTTATCCCCAAGCAGGTCTCGGCAACTTTTGTAATACTCTGCTGCAGAAATCAGACCCTTCAGTGAAAAGAGGATTGGCATAATTAGAAATGAGAAAACAACAATGATTTCACTGGCCTATAAAAGGATTCAATTTCTTTCTTCCAGATGACATCATTCTCGCTGCTTTTTTGCTACCCCAACACTAGGGAAGAGCTACAGTGGCACAGAAAAAAAATCTCCCTCTAGTCTATCTGCGGATAGCAAACTGCGACAGATGCACTACATGAACTCAACACAGATTTCAAGAATCCTAAGGCTCTTGCCTACTCACCTGTCTGAATTGCCCAGAATGAGTTTTAAATTTATTGAATTTAGACTCATCGCTTTGAAGAAATTCTTTAATAGATTGTATTAGCTGAATGTTCCTTTGCTGAAAGTTTTCAGGTATCAAGTATGATCCATGACAGGATTTTGGCCTGCATTTGGGGGTGGGGGGGAAAAAAAAAAAAAAAGTGAATTTGACAGTACTCCATGTTACAGAAAGATGCTACAGAATGCCTGTAAGTTATATGGGGATTCTTTTCTATAGAAAACAGTCCCTTGCTCCACCCAACTTGACAAACAATTACTATTAGCAGCATATTGCTATCCTGATGGGATGTTGAAATGCATCCCACAGGACTAGCGCATCTGATTCCAGATATTTAAAATGCAAGCTTAACAGTCTTGACTAGCCATTTTGTAAGCCAGGTTTACTATAAAGACATGAGCAAAAAATACCAGGTCCACACTATGAATAAAGCAGAACAGATTAATACAGACATCTGTATTAAACTTCTATACATTTTCCCTTCCCCTTTTCCCATAAGCTCATCTTCCCAGCCCAGAAGAATGCCAGCCAAAGACACCAACTTCTGGAAGATCAGAGCAATGAAAGCATTTAGAGGTTACCAAGAAAAGCACGCTTCAGCATCTTGCTTCTGGGACTCAGACAGAATCAATGGCAAGGTTAAGAAATACATTCAAGCTGCAGATTTCCAAACAAATCTAGAAGAGATAAATCTCAACTGCCAAACTGCATGCTTCATTTCCTCACTTTCATCCAAATGCACACTTGTGCCTACTCTTACTCAGCTCTCCTGAACCAAGCCCACAGTGGCTACAGGACTAACACAGAAATCTCAGTTTGGTCTTTATTTTATCATGTGGCTGGCCTCTGCCATAGTACCTGTTCAGAATAATCCCTTCTGAGTACTCCATGCTTCATCTGAAGCCTGTATGACAGAACTGAGATGCAATGTGTGTCAAGGAACATTAATTCAAAGCACCTTTACTTACTCTTTCAAAGATGTAGTGACAGATTCAGGGACATTGGTGGATGGAATAACAGCAAAACCTGGAGGGGGTTTGCTAACAGGCACCGACAGTCCTGGAGGTGGAGGAGGACTCTTTAATAGCACCACAGTGTTAAAGCCTAAATGAAAGCAGAGAACAGGCAGGAAGTTATAGCACAAATCTGTGGTATCCATATACTACCATCTAGAATTGACACCAATGGTCTGATGTACTTTCCAGGAGCACCAAGGAGGAAGAGTCAGCAACACATACCACTGTATTTGAGAAACCTGAAATTAAAGAGGTAGAAATCTGTTGCTTTAACAGTCAAGTCAAGAAATACTTCATAGAGCTGATGGTACCCTACAAGAAAGCTTTAGGAAAATAATTTAAAAAACACTAAGACTCTTGATGAAAGATATTTTTACGTTATTAAAATGAACCAAAATCACTCCAGAAGTTACAACAGCACCAGACATCACATAAGCTATAGCAGACTCTGCCTAGCAGTATCTGCAGAGCACTACAGACCAAAATAGCTGTGCAAGCACCTCCCGATGTGATGCTACTTTCATTAAAACCACTCTAGGTTGCATTTGTTGCTATGCTACTCCAGTTTTACAACATTGTGGTATCACTAAAAGCATGGGCGTTACGTCTTTGCAAACACAGAACACAAGTGACCAAGCAAGCCAACTGACAATGCAGCAGTGCCAGCAGGTACTGGCCTCAGCTAAAGAGAGCGCCCACAGGAGCTTCCAAGCTCGATCTTAAAACATGAAAACACACATACATTACTCATCAGAAAAGCAGTGACTGGCTGCTCCTCTATGAGCCACCTCCAGAGAGCAGACACCTGCGGCTGCGTGGAGCAAAGGTGTCCTAACACTGCCACCACTTCAACAGTGTTTTACAGGGGACGCTCAAGAGAATCAAAGAAGTTACCCATGCTGCTTTTTTTTTTACTTCAAATGCTAACCACGTGCCAGAACTGCTCTTCGCATGGGAGCCAGAAGGAGCAGTTTGTACTTCTCTTCCATGTGCCACATGCCACATTTCTCTAAGCTACAACCAGCAGGACTGACTGTGCCCTGTAGCGCTTACCTGGTGGCGGTGGCATTCTAGCTGATCCTGAGCTCCCAAGAGCTGGGAAGTCTTCCTGAGGTGAAGGGCATTGGTTAGTCACTGTGGGCTTTTTAAGGCCAGGGGGCTCTTTGGGTGTACTACAGATTGCTAATGATTTTTCCGAATGACCGTTCATAACAGTTGCAGCTCTGTCAGGGGCATGAAGAGCAGAGAAGGCATTTGATGTCTGCTCTGCTTCTGGCAACTTTTCAGTAGATGACCTGGGAAAGGACGTATCCTGTAAGAGCTGTGGGGAGGATGGTCTCTGCTTCTCAACCCCCATCTTCTTTTTCTTGCTCACTTTCGTGAAAGTTTGTGAGGTAGAAGCTGCCAGCAAGGACGATACATCAAACATTGTTGGTGTGTTTCTGATCTCCTGGGTTGTCAAGCCACTGCCACTGTCTTCATCATCTGACTGAGAGAGTTTATTGCTCTTCTTGCTTCCTTTACTGCTATTCAAGGAGGGTGGCTTTTTGGCTATCTGGTTTGCACTGGGGCTACTAATGGCTTTGACCACACTTTTACTGGAACCATTGTTCCACGCAGATGTGATGTTAGTTACTGTTTTGTTGTTAGGCCTCATTTTGGACACCAGAGCTGGAAAATCCTCCTCTTGAAAAGCTGTTTTCTTTGCAGTAGCTGTATATGTCAAAGACATCCCAGAAGAGATGGTGGGTGCTGCAGAAGATGACAAGCTTGGGAAGTCTTCTTCTTTAAGCTTAACTGGCACTAGCTGGGCAGAGCTGTGAGAAAGGAAAAGTGCAACAAGTTACACTGGTGCTGCAGAGGCAACACAACTCCAACAAGCAGAACGAGTTAATACCTGACTGCAGTCTTCCTCAAACTATCACTCAGGGTGGCACAGCTGCCGTAACTGTTAGCAGGATGAAAATGCGCTCAGGCTTATCAATTGTGTCTGGAATGAGTTTCCTCAGAGAGGTCCCACTAGCCTTGCTGTGCTATCACTACTGTCCTGCACACCTCACCTTGACCAGCAAGCTGCACACAGGCTTCAGGGGGGCAGTCTAGCTGCCACACCTTGCAAAGACTCTATTCTAATAATCACCGATTTAAGGAGATGATGCATTTTACAACCCAAAATATATGGTTCCATCAAGATAAACTATCAAGTTAAAAATTACTGGAACAAAGGATGTTGAGAATTTCACTGAAACCACTCAAAGATCAAGTCGCATATTGAAGCAACAGCCTATGCTTTGTCATGCAGGTGACTAGCGGAGCAAGAGTTCAAGGGAAAAGAGGGGAAGGGGAGGAACCATTTGCAGTCTAAGTGATGTGTAAAATTATTTTCTGCAAAAAACACAGACCCTGAATAAGCTTTTAAATCATTTTTCTCATTGCTGCAGCCTTGCACAAACTTACCCTTGTAGAGGTCCCACTGCTGAACCAATCGCTGGAAAGTCATCTTGGCATAAAGCACCATCAGCAGCTGCTTCTTTTGGAGTATTGAAAAAAGACCAAAGATATGTTTTCAGCCAAAATCCATTAATTTCAGAATGAAAGCTATCACTGAACATCACATCAGCATTAGCAAGTCCTATTTTCAGCAGCTGATGATGTCATTAACTGTGACATTCCAAAAGGACAATTTAAATCCACGTGTCACTATTTCCTTCAATTAACTGTATTTACCATTATGTCACTGCAGACTGGCTTTAGCATATAGCAAGTTCATGATACTTTAACATGAGCAAAACATTGTTTGATAAGTGCATTCTGAAGGAATGCTCAAGAAACTAAGATGTTACTGCCCCCAGCTGTCTGCTCCACGCCTCAGAGGTTAGCACCCGGGTGTCTGCACTGGTTCAGGATGCTCATCTGAGCCCAAGTGCTTGGGCTGAGGAATGAAAATAGCTTCACTTGGAAAGTTACTCCTCTGAGCTGTCCATTACACCTCTGCTGCACAGATGCCCAAGCTGCTCAGCAATAAGCTCTTGGGCAGTCAGTTTACGGTGCAGCATTTAAATATAAATTACTCCCAGTTTGGATTTGCCTTAGAATGCAGTGCTGCAGACTGCAGCAGTTCAGGGACAGACTGAAAACAGTCTAGACATGCATGAGGCAAAAGCTGGGTACGCAGTTGGGGGAGAACCTCGCCAGTCATCCCCAACTGAGCCGTACCCATAAACCAGCTAGAGCTCTCAGCTGCTTCAGTTCATAATTAAAGCATATAACCTTTAACTGGGAATCTGCTGTTGGAACAGTTAATGGTAGAAAAGTGATATGGAGCAGCCACAATATCAGACCACCACATCATATATATTTGTCCCCAAACTGGACCCGAGTTGAAGCAACTCAAATCTTGCTTCCATCAGTTACAGACTTCTACCGGGAATAACTTCTTTCCAACAAAACGGGTATTTAGCTCAAGCAAGCATCACAACAAATCAGCTCTTGCATGTTATGGTAGGAAATGGCATTTAATATTGCATTTAATATTTCTGCCCAGCTCCATTTTCAGGATAACCTGCTGCACGAATCCTAGTGCACTCTGACACACTTCAGCACAGAGGAGTGTTGCTGCATTAAGATCCTCCACAGCTCTCTCCATATTCACTAGCCTTTGAAAACACTGCACGGCGATTCACACCTTTGCCAGGCTGGTCTCCAGACCAGCCATGCCTCCCTGCAGCTGCAGAGCATGTTCAACACTAACCTGTAGCTTCATTTGAAGACTTTGGCACACGTTTGGAGCTGGGTACTTCTGAATCCCTCAAGTCCTCCTTTTTACCTCTGCTGCTGCTGCTGTCGTCTTTATCTTCTACCCGTTTTTTCTCTTCTTGCCGTTTAGCTGCAACAGATGCCCTGACTGCTGCTGCAACGTCTCTGTCTTCTTCTTCCCTACAGGACAGGACAGATTTTCTTGGTCAAACAGCAAGGATTACTGAGCACCTTTGTCTCGCTCCAGCTCTCACCTCTCCAGTGTCACATCCCGATGACACTCCCTGGCCTGGTGCTGCCACCTGCTGCGAAGGCTGAAACAAACCCACTGCTCCAACACACCCCCAGCGCGGTCTGGTGAGACAGGCAACATTCAACCCCTGGAGTTACAAGTTCTACATGTGGTGGTAACAATTCAGTACTGAAGAGACCCGGGTGAACTGGGAGAGACGGTAGCAAGGATGCATGAGGACACTTGTCTCTCCCATTCATTTTCAAATGTATGAAAATCTTATCTGTAGGTTGAAGTAACTTTGAAATATGGTTTGTCATGAACTCTCAACACATGCACGATTCACATGCGACACTGACATATAAGGTGCTTGGAGATGGACTTTTTCCCCAGTGAATTACCAGTAATGAACCATCTGACCGTCCAGCAAGAAAAGAAGAAAAATAGATGTGCAGTATGTATAAAGCACTCAGGTCTTGTGTGGATGAAAAGACATAGAAATGCAAAATTTCATATCAATACTTAACCCTCTTCTTTTTCCAAAGCACTCAGTCTGGCCACACAGAGATCTGTTAGTTCAATGAAAAGCATGGTCCTTAGAATAGGAGCTTCATGATTACCCAGACCAAAAAGTCCATTAAACCTGCAAAGGCTTGTCACTTACTTCAGAAAATCCTATTTAGAAAAGTTAGCACAAAAAACAATTGCTGCAAATTAATTTAGTATTCTGAGCTTAGTTAACCCACTTGTTGAAGATTACATTGCTCATTTCCTTAGGCAAGTCCAGAGAGCTGAAACTTCACACAAAATAGATTTCACTTTGACCAAGCATGTAATCAGCACACCGGCTTAGACTGAAAGCTAACTCTGACCTCAGCTAAGGATCCACTACAGAAGCTTCCAGGTTTTGTACTCACTTCTCTCTTACTGGCCTACAAAACATCATTAAGCGGTAATTAAGAAACAGCACTTAGCAGCAATAAAAATCTACAAGATTTGTGCTACTCACCTCTTGTATCTCCAGCTGCCTCTTCTGTTTTGCTGACCTCCTCGGCCTCCGAGTCTGCCTGACCTCCCTTGCCTGTTATACCTGTCCACTTCTTCATAGTCCTCTCCACCTATAACACCTAACAGGAGGGAGGTTTGATCAGTCTTAATGTTATTTCTCTAATCTGGGCATCACACTATGCCTGAAAAAGGCAAAAAAATACTAGTATAAACAAATCTATCTTGATTTCTTTCATCTGTAATGATTATGTAGTCTACATAACCTTCAGGACTGATACATTAAAACATATTTTGCAGTATATGGATTTCACACATTGTAACCTGTGATATGAGTTTTAAGTAATTTCATTTTTATGTGTAGAGACCTCTGCATAGAGTTCCACATAAAATAAAAGTTTGCATGTATGTCAGTCTCTGCACTCCTCTGGTCTCATGCTCCATCTTCATCCCTACTTATATTACAGGTAATATAAAGTAATTCAAGTAAAAGCAAATGGGAACAGAATGTCAGCCATTAAAATCATTCACTCTGATTTTCCTATGAATGCATTTTTGTTAACTTCATTCCCCCCAGCCCCACTTACCCTCATTCCTCCTCTGATGCCTAGGAGCATAATTAAATTGAAGGTCTATTTGCCGGTTCTGCCTGGCCTCTGCCCTGTTCTTGCTGTGGCAGGCTGTTTTGTGCGCTTTATAATCTATTTCTGTGCGGAAAGCATGGGTAAACTGTTCTGTACTGCACCGTCCCTCTTCGCAAAGGAAATGCTTTTCGCGGAAATGTTCACGAAGGTATTCGTAATCACTGGAAAGAGAAAAGAGTTGAGTCGCAACTTTCCCAACACATCTTACTAAGGCTGCATAGTTACTCTTTGCGAGATGGAGTGAAGACAAGCCTATCCGTTGGTTCTTCCTTTATCTCCAGGAGAATTCTCCAACTGAAACCACTTCTGTGCAGTGTAGACATAAGCCTTAACGCATGACCTCAGAAGCTAAATTAAACCTACTGGATGATAATTATCAGGTCCAGCAGTACATAAAACGTTTCTCAAAGGAAAATTTGTTCCCATTTCCTTTGCACAAAAGCTTTGGACTATTAGAGTTAACATACCACACAGCCGATGAAGAAAACTTTAAAATAAGAACTAGACAGGAAGTGASTAGTGCTGAGACTAGTTTAAGGAACAACAGATCAAACAGAAAGACAGATGGAATTTCAGAATTATTAGTCCTATATTCAGTATAAAAAAAAAATATAGACRTCAGTCTGCTCACATTCACACCCTGTCTTCAAGCATTACTTTCCACAGAACTGAAAGCAGATGCAAACAATTTTCCTGTAAAAGTTAAGCTACAGAAAGAGAAATAAGCCACTTTCACAAACCTGTAGTATTCCTGAGCACCATCAGAGTCACAGAAATGACAAAAATAATGATCTCGTCTTAGGTGTTTCAGTAACTCATCATTATCCAAATAACGCTCGTCACAAAATTTACAGAGGGGATGCCCACGATGAGAGGTGTCATCTGGATCTCCGTGGATTCTATGGCGGGCAAGGTCCTTACGAGAATACCATTTCCGTTCATACGTAAAAATCTTAAGAAATATATATATATGTATTAYTTCATGTGAATAGAGAACAAAGTGGAATAAGCCAGGTTCTGCACAACTTTTTCATCTGTAAGAGTGGAAGATTTGCTTTGACCAGCCCCAGAAAGATGCAATTTCACAACTGACGCCCAAAAATTKCAGTGAAAAGGAGCCAAAATTCAAGCAATACATCCAAATTAAATCTAACTTGCAGTTTACTCAGTTCAAACACTGGAAAGAAAAGAATTCACTTTTTTTTCTTCTTTTTCTTTTTTTTGGTAACATAACGTAACAAAATTTAAATTATAATCTCTGGTGGAAAAAAAAGCCTAAATAYGTGTTCATGAACATACAGTACTTGCATACTTGAATTTGAAAAAAAATACAAAATAGAAGCGAGCTGTTTTACATTCCTCCAATAGCAGCTACCCCATATAGCTACATACAATCAATATGGTTCAGTGAACAAATTCTGCATTATGAGCCAATATTCTGTCCCTACTAACACACAGGCTAGACATACAGACTAGACYAACATACAGGTAGAAAGGGTTATGAAGATGCCAAAATGGTCAACACACCCTTGAGAACAGATATCCTTTATTTCTTGCTTAGACAAAAAATGTTAACTTATTCTGGGAAAAGGTTAGTTTGGCTTAGCTATGGTGRACTGCCTGAAGCTTCAGCATGTTTAAGAACTTCTTTTCAGTAATTGCTAGCAATATGACATCATTTCTCCAAAATAAAAATATCTTTGCAGTATTCTGAAATTAAAAGGCAACAAATTCTACTATTGTTTGTGCTTTCCCTCAAAGAGACTATGATAAACTAGCTTCTTGCTGACTGTGGAAACAGCTTTTAACCAGAGCCAAGAACAAATATTAGTCTTCATTCAGATGAACGCTCTGATCACTTCTGGATCCTGCTCCTTCCGGCAGTAACCTACAATTCAATTGGCGTAAACCACCTGTGACACCACAGGATGAATGCATTTCTGCAGTTTGATACTTACCAGTTTCAGAAAAAACAAACACACGTACAGAACCATGTGTAATGAGTCCTACAAATACTTGTTTGTGCATTAACCTCCCTCCTATAACAATAAGCAACGCTGACTGCAGTGAGAGGCAGGTTAGCAGTCTTACGCACTGATTTAACAGTAGCTTCTGGTTTTGGCTGACATGCAATTCAGAAATACAGAAAAGCACTCTAGCTCTAAAGAAAGATGGAATTCAGACTTTCAGAGTGTAAAAAAGCATCGCCTTTTTGACTAACATAACATCAGCCATTCTAAGTGAAATTTTGGGGGGGGTGGGAAAGGAAGACAATGGTGATAGCAGGATGAGTAGTTTAAAGGCTCAAGACACAGCACCTTTCCAGACTGAGACAACTCAGCTTTCCAGTAACTGTATTTATCTTTAGTGGGTTGTAAGAAATGTTTTAGAACTACCACTGGTCACGTTCTACTTGGGTACATCAAACACAGCGACCGCAACCACTGAAAACAGTGGGTTTCATCTTCCTATCAAATCAACATTTTGATTATAATAAGATATAGGAAGTTTGCTCTGAACAAATAAACAAGATAATGAAATACAATTATATTTCATTAAGCCAGCAAGACGAATTCTCATCCTGTACATGATCTGACTSTAAATGCTAAGTTGATTCTGATCTCAGAGAGGAAACTAACATTCTGTGATGCACTCTGTTTTTGGAACTGGCACCAAGTATTTTCTCAATTGCAGTTTTATTTTGTAAAGTCATTACGGGTGCAAGTCTTATAGACCTCAAACCTCTATTGTTACAGTTATAACAAAGCCTGCCTACAAGTCAGGATTAACTTCCTACCAGAAGGTTGGGTCTTTGGTACTTATATACATTGTGGGGTGGAGCTAACCTCCCAAGGTTATTAATCTGGTTGGGTTTAATTTAAAACATAATCCATTTAGAATCGTCAGGCCTCCTTCATTAATCAGTTTATGAAAGAAGGACTTGAAATGAAGCAGCTGGTTTCACTGCAGGCAGACAGAGGAAACGTAATAAATTGGTGCTATTCAGCCACCCCCTTCCTCCCACCTCCCCAAATACTCCTGTAAGGAAGCACCTCTCCTTCCCATACCTTAAAACACAGAGCTACCTCACCTTTAAGTGTTTAACACAAAGTTTGCAACAGAAGAGTTCATGCTGCTTTCTCATATGCTGTTCCAGATCTGCAAAAGTATTGAATGGCCTCACATCTGGACATAAAGAGCATTCATGCTGCAGCAGCTTCCTAAGGGACAAAGAAAGGTTTATTAAAGTTATCCGATTCCCTCTCAGCAATCTTATACCTTTACCAAAAGGCAAATGTTCCATCAGTGGCAGAATGCTGCATTTTTATAGCTCCCCCAGCAATCTGTAATGAGGTTAGAGTCCTTTTTATTCCAAGGATACTTTATTACCTCTCAGGAACAGAACAGAACCATATCACACAGAGGCTTGAACTGCAAGAGAAAAGCTGAATAGCTACTGTGCAAGTAATATGCTACTAGTACAAAACTTGTGAGCGGACTGTAATATGTCCATGCAACAAATCTCTAGCTTATTGAAGACTCAGCCAATTTATGCAACATTCACATCCAATTATGTTTTCACCTGTCAGTAACTGAAGAATATGACAGGAAGCACGAAGGAGATAAAGAATTATATTAAAAAAAGAGCATAAAACAAGTACAAAGATTCCCAACAACAGCCAAAGACAGAGCACTGGTCTCCRTGGGAGATCCCGCTAACTCACTCTTGATTGCTACCCATGGAACTGAAATCTCAGCAACTCTCCAGAAACATCAAAAGTAACTCTCTGATTAATTATAAACCAGCTCTGAATATGCTCTGAGCTGATCCTGCTCACCAAACCCACTGCCCAGTTCCATAAATATAAAGTCATACAAAACTTAGCACGAATCAGGCTGGACATACTGCACAAGTCTCTAACAAAAAGGCACCACTGCCTACGTTGTTTTACCTCTTTTCTTTTCACTCTTCTTTCCATTTAACTGATTTTAATTAAATTTAAATCCTCCCAATTAAACATGTTATGAAAAATATTTGAGGAACATGATGCTGATGCCCCATTTTTACTCTGTGTCATTTTTTTTACTTCGTCCATTTAGAATCAAAATTTTTGCAGGAAGAAGAGGTTGCTCTTCTTTTCATGCAATGTATAATACAGTTGCTTTTGTTCAGCCTTTATGCAGCACAGCAATAAAAACAATTATAATAGTAATACTGTCCTCACTAATTTACAGAACAGCCATGCAAGGAATGAAAAGCCTTTCAGCAAGTTTGCTCTTGGTAAAAAAGCAAAAAGCAACTTTTTATTGACAGAGCAACACTTCTGTATTATGCATCTGAAAATCTAAAACTTCAGTCTTGAGTTGCTCCCTTCGCCGACCTTGGGCCTGAGAGTCCACACCAACCATGCTGCTCCAGCCTCCCGGCCTACCAGAGCCACCTGCGCTGCAGCGTGACTAAGGGACACGGCATGACAGTCCCTCTGTTTCCATAAAACAAAACCACACTATTCCATTAAGTCATGCATTTCCTGTTACGTAACACAGATAAGAACACGGTGTTTTAGGGACATGCTACAGAAAGGATCCCAATATTTACCTGTACAGTGCATAAACATTTCCATCTGTAAAATAGATGTCATATTTCTTCTCATGCTGCAGCTGGTTAAGTGCTATTGTTGAGAAAGATGTAAGCTTTCTTCCAAAGACAACCTACAGACAACACAAGGATCAGAGAGAGCACGTGTGAGCTGTACGGTCTTTAGAACTACAGTCAAACTCCTTGGCACAAACTTCACTCGTTAGGGAACTCGTCCCAGCTTAAGGCTTGGACAGCRTTTGCAGAGCTGTGCCAGCCCCAGCTGCCTGTCACTGCCCACCAGCTACCAGCTACTGTCACAACTGTCAGCAAAGCAATGGTGATTGCTCCTTAATCAGCTTCCAGCAAGTGAGTCAGATTAGATGAGGGTGGATTGGACTATCCTGATTTTTGGATTTTGGACTAGCCCTTCGGATGGGGGAACTCTTTTATGACATGTTTTCCTACCACAGCTGTGCTAGGAGTAAGTGTCTTCAACCAATTCAGTYCCTTGCACAGCAAATGTCTGCCCAGAGCCCTGCACTCAGCTCCCTCCTATCTCCTGCGAGATCACAGAAACTCACGCTCCGAAAGTACAAAGTGACATTACTCAGAGTCTGATTGGGAAAGAACAATTTCCTCTTTCCTTAACTGCCAAGGAAAGTGAGAAACAAAACACTACATCACTTCCCAAGTCATTATTGTACCTTCTAAGACAATCCAGTTGTTCGCAATTGCTCCTACTGACCTCCAAGCAGCTTGCGTATCATGCTGCAGCAATTTACTACGTTATGGCCTTCTTCAGAAGCTGCCTGCCCCGTTCCGCTTCAACATACATCCCAATTCAGGAATGCTGGGGCAGCAGCAGCACTTATGAAACAGCTGGAATTACCTGTGCCAGCTCAGAGAGGTGCGCAGAAAACAAAATACAGTAATCGCCTTTCAGCCGTTACAGTGAACACTAAATCTAGAAAAACTTACAAACTTAACGAAAAAATTTAATTATACAAGACACACGTAGCTTAATCTTGTTAAATCAAAAATACTGCTCCCCTACCCCTGCTGGGGTGAAATAGCTTGGAACAAGTCTTCTGTGCTTTTTTTAAGCTTTCTTTAAAGTGGGGTTAATTGTAAGTTTACCAAAACAAAAATATGCCAAACTCTGAAATGTCATCTTAAAATAGAATAAAAAGAATAGGAGTCAAAGTTGACTGGAGAGATGACAACAATGTTTAATTCCAATTATTTAAAAAAAATCACTGAAATGTTATAGACATTTCATTTCAGCCTGAAGTCAGTTCTAGAAGGGAGGAATTCATTGCTGAAAAGCAGCTTTTTTCCCCACAGGAGAGCAACACAGCTCCTACAGCAGTTCCGAGAACACTCTCACATACGTACACACCAAGCACACTGACTGACCCTGCAAGTCCTAAGTTTATTTCAGGGTTATTTTACAGATCAACAAATAATCCTTCCTAACTTAACTGCAGCAATTACGCACCACTGAGCGCACATATTACCATAGCAAGTATATCCTGCTTTCTCCTCCATTTGGTACTCTGATGCAGTCATTTTTATAGTTGTTTTTATTCCATTTTGACATTAGGCTATTACACTTACCAGTTCAGCCTACACTAATCAATATGACACCTCCCGAGATTGAGTAGCAGTGTACTTCTAATTCCACGTACACTCTGCAAATTAACAAACCCTGTTTTGGAACCTACATATATGCTCAGTTCACTCAAGGACATTTTTTTGGTGTGATTCACACAGCTCCAATGGCTTTTTTTTTCCTTTGGAGGCRATGAGTGAACAGACAGTAGCAGTATCACAGTGGCACTTCAAGACAAGGGAAAAAAAGAGCAGACATTAAAAAGGACCTCTCAGGCAATTAAAATAAAAGGATCATTTTTAACAGCTAATAAATGAGAGAAAAAGATGGCTTAACGAACTGAAGTTCAGCCCACGTAATAAAGCAATTACTACAAAACTCAAAGCTCTTCAAATTAACAGTCCATCTGTGACCCTAAGACAAGCAGTTGTAAGGAAGAACAGCAGTATCACAGCTCGCTTCTTCCTACGACAGGAGGAGCAGAGCAGCAGCTCCTTGGAGGATGATCAGGAACGTATCTGCTAGGGGAAAATACCTTTCTGAACACAGAGGCTATTCGTGTGCCACTCAGCTCAACCTAAAAGCCACATCCACACTTCTGGCCTCCACAAAGCCTGAGGATCTTAAGCACGCGGCCTAAGATTGCCAATCCCTCCAACCATTTGAACAACGTGAAAAGCGGCCAACAGGGTTTATTTAGGAAGCTTTTCCTTGGGGGGGGCAGAACACCCTTCCACACACACTTGTTTTACTTTATTTCCTAAACTATCAGAATATACTATTTTGTTTAAAGCTACCACCAATTCTTTCCTTTGGGGGAGGGGGGGTTGTTTCTCTCCGAGCCAGTTTTGCAAAACCAACTTCACATATAAAGTTTTGGTTTTTGTAAACATCCTGGAGCAAAGCTCTTCACAACTGTTCGCCGCCGCACCAGGGCCCTCGCTCCGTCCACGCAGGGCAGAGCGGCTCCTGAGCTCTGCGATGCCCGACGAGTGCGGGCCGGYGGCCACGGAGAAAACAAAAACCCATCAGAAAACCGCAGCTAAGGTGACGTGACTTTTAAGCGTGTGGGCTCAGGAACGGAAGAGGCAGCGCAGAARGATATTCTGTAAGGCAAGACATGACCAAGCCGGACGGCACATTAAATATGTCCCCCCCAGTCCTAGAATCAGGCCCGAAATCCAGCACGATGACAGTGACCCGAGATTATCCAACACCGCTTCGCACAACGAGCCTCGCTGACTTGAACGTAACAACTACGCGCTTTACACTCCCTTTTCTCCCCGTTTCGATGCCCCCATGCCTCCCGCCCCCGCTGGGCCCCCACCACAGCCCCGGCGCGTCCCGGGCCTCCCCCCCGCCCCGGGCGCGGCCTGGCGGGCGCGGCGCCGCTCACCTGGCCCAGCTCCTCGCGGCACACGGCGCAGTACCGCACGCCGCACAGCGCCCGCATCCGCACCGAGCACCGGTAGCAGATGGGGTGGTCGCAGCGGCCCAGCGCCACCACCTCCAGCTCGCCGCAGCACAGCACGCACGGCCCGTCCGCCGCCGCCGCCGCCGTCGCGCCCGGGGAGGCCGCCGGCGAGGCCGCCATGGCGGCGCCGGGCAAGACCATGGCCT
>PTFA01000482.1:48862-60814 GCA_003342895.1 Casuarius casuarius | reverse complement strand
GGCCGACCATAGAGTCCCCGTCTAGAGCGGCACACCACCTCCCTAATCACCCCTCCCGGAGGCTAGAGCGCCGCTCTTTACGTCAGCCCGCACGTCCTCCAACGCCCGACCATAGAGATGCAGCCTAGAGCGCCCCCACCATGTCATGCCACTCTGGCTGTGCTCTGTCTACCAGGGAGAAGCGCTGCCAGGAGCGCCCACCGCGGGCGGGGTCCCTCTAGCTGCCTCTCGCTGGTCTCCCGGGAAGGGGGGAGCCGCCGGGGAGCCGTTGGGCGGCCCCGTGCCGCGGTGCGGGCCTGGCCCGGTGCCGCCCAAGGGGAACCGGGAGAAGCCGAGCGGTGCCCAGGGGCTGCGGCCTGCCTGGGTGCCCGCAGCCGGCTGCCCCAGCTTCCCCCCAGGGGAGACGGGCCCAGCCTGGGGCCTTCTAGGGCAGCACTGCGGCCTCCCGGCTGCCCCACGGCCTGACGCGTGGCGTCGGCCTGCCCCGGGCAGCAGCGGTGTCCCACGGGGTTGTGGGGGATGCGGCCGCACCGCAGGGCAGTGACCAGGCACCGGTGGGGCCTGCGGGGAGCTGGGGCTCTGCCAGGGCAAACACCTGCCCATGGCGGGTGCCTCAGAGCAGCAGCTCTGCCTCCCCGGTTCTACACGACGCCTGCGTCCTTGGCACCGTGTAAGCTACGCGTGATTGGAAACAAAATGTCGAAAAACATACTCGAAAGGTTGTGGAAAAGGTGATATTGCCGACACTAGCAYGGTACCAGCAACGGGCAGCGCTAGCGTTACAGAGCACCGAGTGTCAGCGACAACCATTACGTTCTTTGGAGCTGTGCTACAAATRATGACTAACGCGTTCGGTATCTGAGCGTGTGGCAGCTGTTTCAGGTGTGAGTTAATGTGAACCAGGGTTAATCATCAATATGTCTGTTTATTTGGTAGAGGAGTGTGTGTTTGTGCAGTTGCTGTGAGGRCCAAGTTCGTGTTTTAAAGGTCTTGCGTTGCTCGCCGGTGCCTCAGAGATCAGAGGTGCCCCCCTTCAAACAGGAGAGGGTGCTCTAGCTGCGCCGAGGACACRTTAACGTGGCCTGAGCAGCCATGTTCCTCTGAAAGTAAAACAAAAAACTAAAAGCTGGTTTGCATACAACACAGAAGAAGAGACGAAYGCTTTTTTCAAACTTCTATGCTTACCTACTCTTTCCTCCTAGGTTCCCACTAAATAACCTGTGCTGGGTTCACTTTCCCTTCCAAATATGAAAAATCAGATCTGATCCCGTAAAGCACAAGTTTTACTTCTAGATCTATTCCCAAAGTATCAGGAAACCCAAAGATGTTGGCATGAGGCTCTTGTTTGCCACATCATCAAACGTGTCACCAGATGAGCACCACATCACTCAGGTTAGCAAACATTACTGGAGCCTTGTCCCCTGAGTCAAGGCTGCCATCTGTCCTAGAAACGACAAAATGGTCCAATTTTTTGCAGGCTCCTCCCATGACTTGCAAACCTGTTATTACAGGATGAATGAAGAGTCATTCCACAATGCAAGGTGCCTCAGAGAAGCAGGTAAATAGTCGATGCTTAGGTTACTGAGCGGCACAATGTCACAGCCTTAGGAAGATAAAATATCTCAAAAAATTTTTCTAGGAAAGGAAATGGAGACAAAACATGTTAAATTACACATTAAAGTTTATGGTAAATTCCAGGGAGCTACTGTGTTGTGCATCATTGCTAGTTGGAAGGTTGGATTAGCAACATCTGAATCATTCAGGTCTGCTTTCTTTTGCACTAAAATTCTTTGTTATTTAACTTAAAAGAGGCCCTTCATTTTTCTGTGGTGCGTAAATGATCAGTTTAGGACAAAGGAGCATATAAAATATGGCCAGTTCATTAAAATGTATCATAATGTTATCTAGTCCAACACCAGTAGCATTTAGCAACACCTGCAATGTAAAATAAATAAAGTTATGGGTTAGATAAGTATTTTGGCCAACAGAAAAACTAAGTAATTGAACGTTTTGGGTCATTGGATACAACAGGTAATATTTGCTTTCTCTTAAAGTGACCCATTTATCACACTTCCAATTAGAGAGTAGGTAATATATGTCTTTTTGGTAATCAACACTAAAGTGGGGGTAGGGTGGGGCTGTATTAAATAATGAGGAATGACTGAGGATGTTGGCTGTAATTACTTCAGGAAATGTGCCCCCCTAAGTTAATGACACTGTTGAAAATGTTTTCATGTCAAAGCTGCATCACACAATTTTGGAGAGCAATTAGCATGAAATGAGATGGAGGCTGCTGACAGTAATGTGCTGTCTTAAGTGTCACTCGTCTGTGAAATTACGCAAGTACCCCAGCGATATGGCCAAGTATAGGGTAATAAATGCACCTGCATAATTAGGCTTAAAAGTGACATTACTCATCACAATGAACATTGTGACAAAACAACGGGGTAGAACCACGGTTGGCACTTTTGAGATTTCAGCTCGGAGTTTTTCTGTTGTGGCAGCAGGAACCGATCCCTATCGCTCGCCAGAGCTCACGGCTGGCGAGAGCTGAGCGCCTCGTCCYGCAAAGCGCATTCGTACCGGGATGTTTTTCCTGTAAATAGCGTTTGGGGCATTCCTGGTGAGAGGAAGCGCTTGGCTGTTTTCCAGGGTGCTGCAATGGCTTCACAGGCAGCATTCCCGGCATCCTCTCAGTTAGGATGTCTTCTCCTTCCAAGATGGAATTTACTATAATCAGTGTGTGAAGGGGAAACTGCTGAAGGTTTCGTGTCCCTTTAACGGTGAAGCTAAACTTCATGAGCCATTAAAACTGGATTTTGTTTCTTTTCAGTCAGATTCCCCAGTTTCTCTGAGCTCTCGATTTTAAAGTGGAACCAGGAAGTTTATTTTAAGTGAAGAGCATGTAAGGTTATTAATCCTTCAAGTGCAAGCTGGGAGGCCAGGTCCAGCCCAGTTCTCTACATGTAGCTGTAAGATGAACCAAACAAATCCAGCCCCCAAGCATGTGGCAAGCTGCCACGCAGCCCACAGCGAAAGTTAGGTTTCTGTGCGCTCCGGCTCCTCGCACTCGCCCCATTGCACTGCCACATACCAGGCTYGAGCAATCCTTCGTGTGCTGTCCTGTAAACTGCAGCTACATGTGCTTGTAGTAGGACTTTAATAGCTATGTGAGAGATCTTTACAAACCTGTAAAATGTAAGAAAGATTCCCTGTCCCGTTTCATTATCATTATACAACTTACGACTGTTTTCGTAGTGTCTGTACCTCAAGCAAGCAGAACAGCAGACCTGCTAAGTAGCCGGTGCTCCAACTTCTCTCCAAAGCTTGTTTCCAACCCATCACCGTTCTGAAAAACGATACTGCTAGTGTATGTGAGTCATGGGTTTCGATTAATTTATTTCGCAGTGCAAAGAGGTTTTTACAATACTTTTTCCATGGATTGAATCATTCTTTGCTGATGACTTCTGTTTTATTTCTCTACTAATTGCAAATGGAATCTGGATCTTAGCACTTAGTATGACCCAAAAACATAAAGAAATATAATCATATATAATTAACTAGGCTTCAGTGTGCATTGTAAATACCTTGGTTGGTACTTAGTTCCATGCGTTGTCGAGCAGGAAATACTTTCTGCCAAAGAAGAAGAGTTAATATTAATGCTAGTGATAGCTAATTTCCATGTTTACTAGCCAAATATCACATAATAGTATCRGAAGAAAAAGACCTTGTTTCAAATCATTTAATCAGCAATATTCTTTGAAATAACTGATAACGATGCAGATGGGCACAGCAAATCCGTTGTATTCAGAAGAGCAACAGATCAAATATTTATAGTTCAGCTCTAAAATATTGTCAAAGTGTAAACTTAAAGGTTATGCCTTAGATTAATTTCACGTTCACAGCTTGAAGTGGGTTTGGTTCATTTGCAGTGAAGATGCTTAGTGCATAATAGCAACATATGCTTTCATTTGATAAAGTTTCTGTTAAAAGTGATGATTTTCTCAGGGCTTCTTATTTTTTGGGTAAGTCTCAAGCGTTTCATTTACCTGGGAAGGGGTTAGCAGAGGGGCTGTGTGCAGAGACCTTGCTTCCCCTCCTGCTGTTGCCTGCAGTGTGCCACTCGCCGCCCTCTGACACTGCGTTTTGCTGTAAATTCGGGTCTTACCGCTAGGACAGTGTGGCTGTCTGGAGTGAGGTAAATAGTCCGTAGGGGACTAATCCATTCCTTGAAGAAGGAGCTCTGGCTTCTATGTCTGCTGGACTTGATGCTCAAAGCTGGTGCTTTATGTGAAGGCTTGAAAAGCCAAGTTTCAGAGTGACAAGCTAGTAAGTGTGCGGACGCTGCTCTTTCCTTGGGCTACGCTGTGCACTCCGGACTGTTCTGTTCGTAGCTGTAGCTTCACTCAGATACCTCATTTCAAGGCAGGTTTAAAATTATGGTCCTGAACATGTATAGTCTTTAGAGATCAGAGATCATATTTCTAAGAATCAAAATAGCATTTTAGGTTACTAGGAAATCRGCACTGTTTGGCCCAAACACGCCGCGTTGCCTTCCTCTGAGGCAGCACTCAGCTATTCCGCTGGTATGAGGAAACCAGTGTGGGGCATTTCAAACCGCGCAGGTGTCCGGGGGGTTTTCACTCTACCTGGTTTTGGATCAACAGCCAAATGTGCGGCTTTGATAGAAAATTGGTCTGTCACCTTCCTGCATTTAAAAAATATCCCAGTCTACAATTGCTAATCATGTTGTTCACGTTTTTTTTACTGAAACATGTTTTTCTATTTAAAAGTTTAATTGTAGAGGGATATATAAATACTTCAGTTCTTTGATTCACCAACAGGCGTAATGCACTTTGCACCATGCCTGATTTCAGATTTGAACTGGAAATTGTCCTCCAAAATGTATACTTGAGACAAAAGCTTTTCTGAAAAGCAGTGATTCCTTAAAGGGGGTGGGGGATGGACAGGGAGGGGAAGTTTCCTTAAACTCTGAAGAGACATACATGCTGGGAAGTGGGGTTGTATTTTAAGACATTCATAAACATTAATCTCGTGATAGTGTTTTCTTTAGCAACAGCTTGTTGGAGGATGAGAGCATGATAAGTGCAGCTAGCAGAAAATGTAGTACCTAGACGGGAATACAAAGAAACAGTGGGGGGGAGAGACGGCATTAAGCTTTCAAGGTGAAGAGCCAACGTGCAAATTCCCAGAACAGGATGAGGACTTCGAGAGAGCTCTGCTTTCAGATGACATTAAGGGAGCTAACTTAAATGGACCRAAGCAAAGCAGCTCGGCGTCGGGAGCTCCCTCGCTGCTGCTACCCCCCGTTTTCCTTCGGGGAGGAAAGCTCACGCCGGGGCACGTGGGACAGGACAGGGGCAGCCGTGGCGGGGGCTCCCCGAGGATCTGGGCAGGGTGGGAGCATCTGTGAAACCGGGAGCTGTAACCAAGCCTTAAATACACCGCTTCAACCCCGTCCAGCGTCGCACTTGGCAAATACGAGTTCTTCTGTCTGGTGATGGGAAGTGCTTGTCAAATGGAGAGATACGGCTTTATCCCCTTTTTACAGTCAGCAATACTAAGGCTCAGAAAGTTGGAGAGGTCAAATAGCCAATAACCGATAAATTTGGGAGCGCAGCTCGGAGCTCCTGACTCCTCTTCTGGTGCCTCACCAGCCAGACCACRCTGCTCTGAATAGTTTGAAGTTTCTGACTGCTGCTAGATTTTGGGGGCGTCAATCTCRTACCTACAACAACTGCCTAAATAGCAGCAGGAATTGCGTGCCGTGTGTGTAGGACATTGTGCTGCTTGTTGTTGCAACACAGCTGTAGCATATTTCATTCTGCTTGTAGTGCTGGTACAGGAATAGGACCGCTAATGTGCCTCCTCTCTGATACCTCAGAGGGTTTTACAAATATAGCTCTTAATCCAGCCGAGTTCATGCCAAACAAAACATACTCCACCTGTGCAGATTCGCTTAAAGACAGATTTTGTTCTCAGCTACATGCCTTAGAGCCCTCAACTCCAATTAACTTACACCTATATAATTACGTGTACAATATAGCCTCAACTAATTAAATTTCAAGAAAATAAGAGAGCACTTTGGGGTTGTGTGGGATTTGGTTAAGAGATCTCAAAGCTGTCAAAGAGAAGATTCATCTCACAACTCCTCCTCCTTACAGTAAACATGCTTCGGATTGGAGCCAAATATACCCTGCACTTCCCACCTGTGGGTATTCGCTCACTTTCATTATTGCAAATTACTTCCAGGAGAACGACTGAATCACGGAGCGGAGGGGGCTGCGAAGGCTGCTCGCCTGCGAGACCCCCGTTTGATGTCATCTTTTTTTCCTGCTCTTCCACTTGCACTTCAGTTTTTGCCTTTGCTGCTTCCTTGTTGCTTTTCTGAGGCAACGTCGTCATGTCACAGCCGCGTGGTTTTTTCATCATGATTCCTCAGTGTTGGTGTGTCGTGTCCCAATCGCACCCTCTTGACATTGCATCAGCCCATGAGAGATTCGGAGACTCTCCGAGCATCCTGCCAGCGGCAGCTGCTGGAGGCGGCATACGGCCTCCGTGGGCTGGTGCTCTGCTCGCTTGTGACGGCCCGTGCTTCCACGCAGCTGCCCCGCCGCGGTCAGCTTAGCAAGTCGATGGGACACGTCCGAACCGCAGGATCGTGCCCTCACCTTGGAAGGTGATGGACGGCTTCATTAAGCTTGGGATGGGCCATAATCAATTAGCACCGTTTGGTGGTTAGAGCAGAAGCCTTGGGTCTTCCCCTCTGCTCTGCTTTTGTCCCCAATCGGTGATTCAGTTATTCCCTCTCTGCGCCTCAGTTTTAAGCAGAACTAATTCCACTGACTCAGCTCGGTGTACTGGGGCTTAATTATTGTCTATAAAGGGCTCGGGAATCTTCAGTGATCGATACCCTGAGAGTAGGTGTTATTAGGAAGCTGGAGGCCCCGCTGTGAGCTCAGCTGCGGAAGCCGAGGGAACAAACACGTTCATTTGGCTTTGAATGGCAAAATACGGAAAACTGCAGAAGTATTGCCAGTCTGCGCTGAGCTTTTTTAACTTAGTGCTAATGGATCCATGGTTTCATGCAAAGCTTTCCACTCCTCTTGCTGTATCGTGTGTGACATTTACAGTGCTCTTCGTTCCATTAGCAAAGTAATTTGAGTGAGTTTATTATCCTTTGGAGACTTTGCTGCTTGCTGTTTAACTTCCATGTGACCGGACCCTGGAAAAAGTCTCTTAAAATAATACATGAGCCTAAAAATAGTGACAAGTCATATTTTGGGAGTAAAAGAATTAATTTAATGCACTCTAATAAGCTTTAAAACATTAGGAAACACCACTTATTGTTTCCTCTTTCTCTTCAGAGCCACCGAAATGCGCAGAAGGGTTTATCGCGGAGTCAAGGTGCATCTCGCCTCACAGCTTGAGACGGTAATTTGTTTGTATCAGCTACCGTTCCTTTACTTCAGAGGAACAGAGAAATAGCATCTAATCAGCATGTTCTGAATCACAGGTGAAAGGAACCGCTCCGTAATCTGAATTTGTTACCCGAGGACACACTCTGGATGGGAGCAAACGGCAGACCTGCCATTCCCGGGACCGGGCGCCGGGATGCCCGTCGCCGGGGCGCCGGCGGGACCCAGCTCTCCCGTTGGGCCCCGCTCGCCGGGCGCCTCGTCCCCGCTGCTGGCGCAAGGCGCTCGCTCTGATTCACCGGGGAGCGCGGCGGCGGGCTGCGCGCTGGGAAGCGTCAGGGCTTGCTGAGCCACACAGGCGCGAGGCTTTTTTTCTCCCCATTAAGCCTTCACTCGCCTCCGGGTTGCAGCAATGCCGGGAACTGGGAAAGTAGGCGAAGGGTGAAACGCGGCGGTGCGGCAGCAGGAGAGGGGCGATGGGGGCCCCGGCCACGCTCCCCTCCCACCCTCGGCCCCGGCGCCCAACCTGCCCCGCGAGACCCCCGCCCGCAGCAGCGGGGGCTTCGCACCAGCTCGGCGAGGGGCCGGCACCGTCCGCCTTTCCGGGTCTCCCATCCGCAAACCGCGTTATCGGCTGCCGCCTGTCGTTCACCCGGACTACAGCCCTGCGAGACTGCAGCCGTGGCAAGATTTTAAAATACGAGGGTGGTTTGAGCGCGCTTGTGCGCGTGGGTGGGCGCAGGAGCGGGGCTGCAGAGCAACCCCGGTGCAGCTGCTGCCTCCAGCTCCTTTGCAGTTTTTGCACCTCTGACAGGTTTCGCGGGGTGAAGCTCTTCTCAGTTCTGCCTCTTTTGCGCCTGTCTGCCCGAGGCGACGTCCACCCGGTGCAAAGGGAGCCCTGATCCGCTCCCGGGCCCGGCTGGAGCTCGGGGCAGAGGACCCGGAGCAGAGGGCTTGGTGCTCCCCAGACCTGCCCTTCGCTCGTGCTGACCCGGGCAAGCACTTCGGCTCTCATGGCTCCGCTTCGGCTCCCACGGCCCCTTTCCCAAGCTGGAAAGCGGGGATGATAACTGCAGAGCGCTGCGAGGCAGGAGCAGGGCAGCTCCTCCAGCGAGCACCAGGCTCCTCGGCCAAAACGCTGCCGCCTCCCGCTGTCCTTCCACGGGAGATGCCGCAGAGCCCAAATGGCCGAGAAGCATCAGACAGTGAACGCGCGTTAACAACCAAACATGCCAGAGGCCCCGTCGTGGGGCCGGCCGCTCAAATTGCTTTGTTTTCATGCTCGGATGAGTTGCTAACCTTCCAATAAAAACCGGCGTCATTATACTAAAAATGTGGAAACTGCTATCATTAAACCACACCACCGGTTTATTTTTCAAGTGCCTCTTTCTGGGACATCAAATTCGTTTAGATCATTCTCAAAACCCACAAATGCTGGTCGGGCTCAGCAGCGCGTGCGGGGGAGGCGGGAGCACGAGGCGGTCACGGCGGCAGAGTCGGGGCTCTGGCAGGAGAGCGCGGCGGAGCTGATGGCGGGGGCTCGAGGCGTCGCCCCGCGGCCGCTCGCCCTCCTCGCCCCCGCCCTGGCGGCCCCCGCGCAGTATCCGCAGACCTGCAGCCGCTTGGTTCACGCGGTGGCATCTCGGCTTGAACCCAATGGAGCATCTCTCTGGCCGGCTGCGAGCTGCTGCCCCTTCCGTGAGCAGCGTCCTCCTCCCTCAAGGAGGTAAACTTTGTTCCAAAATAAAAGAAAAAGACCTTAAATCCTTCCCGTACAGGTGCTGCATGGTTAGATCACGCTCCCCTTCCCCTCCACAAATTTGGAGTATCACCATTAAAGGTTCACCTGAAGTCACAGCGCAGTAGCTGAGCGGAGTTTTGCCCCAGTATCCATGTTGCTGGTAAACGTGATGCTGGAACTACCTGTATTTGTGAAGTAAAGACATAAAAGTGGGATTTTCAGAAGAGCTTGACGTCGGCTAGACTCCGCTCGGGGGAAACCAAGGATCTGCCGCTTTGAGAAGTGGCAAGAAAGGATGAAGTCTTAATCTCGGTGGAGTCTGTAGCAAACTTGTGCTGATTTCGGAGGAGTGAGGATTTTGCTCCAAAGCTTTCTGTCTGTTATCTCTCCAACCAGGGGTCTGTGCTGCCGGGGGGCCGTAGGCGTGAAGACCACCTCGGAGGGGTGCCGGGAGTGTTCGCTGCTCCGCTCGGCGAGCGGCGGTGTCTGCGGGAACGTCAGCTTTCGCAGGGCGATAGGGAATGCTAAAATTATATCTTAGTTACTTTGAGTATAAATAGACGAGCTGCTTGTCAGCTCTTTTTCTGAAAGATGTTTAGAAATGCTTGGGAGAGGAAACGTGCACCGTTAGCGCTCCGGAGCCTCGGCGCGTCAGCCTGGAGGGTTTCGGCGCCCCGCAGACACGGCACGCCGGCTCGCGCGCGGGACCCGGCCGCTGCGCCAGGGCACGGGCGGGCGTTGGGCTCCGCTCCCGGCGGGTTTATCAGCGTCACAAGTTTCCAAGTTATGCCAAAAACACAAGGAGATGCTGCAACAGGTCTCTGGGAACGTGAGAAGCTCCCTCCTGGGTGGGAAGTTTGAGCCCACGTTGGTGTATTGTTAGGGCAAAACGTGAGCACTAAACCGCCCGTTTGGCTCGGCAGCAGGGCAAGGTTAGAAACGCTTCTGCCCCGGCGGAGCGGAGCCGCGGGCTGCCCCGCTGCCCCAAAGCGCGTCAGAAAGAGCCCAGCCCTCGGGGAGCCGCCCGGGGAAGCGGGAAGCCCGGAGCCGCCCGGGCTGTGAATGTCGTCGCTGCCGAGAAGTTCTGCCGCGGCTGGAGCCGAGCGGCCGGGCCGACCCCTCGGCCGGAGCAGCTGCTCCGCCTGCGCCCCGGGAAGGGCAGCACCCCCCTACGGACCGGGAATTTGTTTTCACAGAACAAAATTAATCAAGTTATTATATGAAGAGATGATTTAGTCCTATAAAGCCAATAAACGAGGCTACTAAAGAAGCGGGGCTGGAGCTGCTCCCCGGTGAGCGCGCGTTTGACCTACTTGGTTTTTTTGTAGGCATCTGGGGGGAAGAGTCACACGGCCGGAATGGCAAAATGAATGGCAATAGCGTCTTTGGGAAGGAATAACCTTTTCTGAGCTGCAGAAGTGAGGGGGGAGCAGCACTGCCTCGAAACCGAGTCAAAACCGAGCTGCGGCAGCGGCAGCAGAAAGGGCGAAGCGGCTGCTCGCTCGTGGCGCTGGAGGCCGCCGAACCCCGGGCGAGCAGGGCGACCCGCTCCTGATGCCCCGCTCCAACGTACCCGCGAGTAAAACGCGGTGCGGTCGCGAGGCTTCGGTGCCTGCCGTGAGCGGGGTCCCAGGGGCAGGCCGGAGCGATGGTGCTCCCGAATCCCAGACCCTCCCGTTGGCCGGCACAGAGGAGCGGTGAAAGGGCTGGAAATAGCGGATCCTCCAATTTCCCCCGCTTGGGAAGGCCTGGGGGGAGGAACACGGGTTGATGGGCTTCCCCCGGGAAACAGCCGTCGTGGCCTGGGCCATCTTTTATTGTTTAGAGAAGAGAAGGAGGAACAGGAGTCACTTGCTGAAGGAGCTGCTCAGGTGGGAAGGCAGGAGGCATCTTAAAACGTGATGGAAAAGTGCCCGGTAGCGGGCAGTAACCGGGCACATCCGTACGGGCAGCGCGAGCGCAGAAGCCAGCAGCGCCGCAGCACGGCTCCCGCGCCGTCTCCCCGTCACGTCGGGCCCCTCGAGCAGTCGCTTCTGCTGGGGTTCACACCCGGGGGWCCAGTCCCCTGTGCAGACCCTCGTTTGTACGTGGTTTATAACTTCTCTCCTCTGTCGGCAGGTGCTGGTGGGCCAGGAAAGGGTGCTGGGGCTGCTGGGGGGGTGCTCAGGGCCGCGAGGGGGAGGGGGGGGGCTGTGGGGGATGCTCAGGGCTGCGGAGAGGAGCCCTAGGGCTGCCGGAGCAATGCTCGGGGCTGCTGGGTGACGCTCGGAGCTGCAGGGGGGATGCCCAGGGCCATGGGGAGGAGGTTTGGGGTTGCAGTGAGGATGCTCGGGGCTGTGGGGCAAAGCTGGGGTCTGCCGGGGCGGTGCTGGGGGCTGCCGGGGCGGTGCTGGGGGCTGCGGGGAGGATGCTCAGGGCTGCGGGGAGGATGCTCAGGGCTGCAGAGGGATGCTCAGGGACACGGAGGGATGCTCAGGGACACGGAGGGATGCTCGGGGACACGGAGGGATGCTTGGGATATGGAGGGATGCTTGGGGCTGCCAGGGGGCTGCCCGGGGCCATGGAGAGGGTGCTGGGGGCTGCCGGGGTGACGTTCAGGGCTGCGGGGAAGATGTTCAGGGCTGCGGGGAGGATGCTCGGGGCTGCGGGGAGGATGCTCAGGGATACAGAGGGATGCTCGGGGCTGCCGGGGGGCTGCCCGGGGCCGTGGGGACGGTGCTTGGGGATGCCGGGGCGACGCTGGGGACCGTCGGGGGGATGCGCGGGGCCAGG
>PTFA01000482.1:3432-39010 GCA_003342895.1 Casuarius casuarius | reverse complement strand
TCCTCCTCCTCCTCAGGGGCCGCCGGGCCCCGGCCTTGCCCGAGCGACGCCGCCCGCGGGACGGGCCCGGAGCCTCCACGGCCCCCGCGCTGCCCGGCCCCCTCGGGCCTGCGCTCTGCCCGCTTGTCTCTTTTTTAACTGTTTTCCCAGTGTTTTGTTGCCGCTYCTTGCGCCTCTGGAGCCGTTGGCCGTGTTGGCGCGATGCCCTCGGTGCCGCTGCGGCCCGGCCAGCGGCCTCCCCTGCACCCCGGGGCCCCCCGGCCTCTCCTCGTGCCCCCAGGCCCGTCGGGGGTCCGGGGTGGGCAGCCCGAGCGCAGGCCGCGGCAGGGCCCCGCGGGTGTGGAGGCCGCCGATAAGCCTCCCTCGCGCCTCCCGGTATCGCGGCCGCGGGGCTGCGCCGGGCTGATGAGACCCCGGAGCTCGGGGAGGCCCCGGGAAGGCGCCGGCCGGCTCGGCTGTGCCGGCGCCGCTGGGTCCGAGTCCGGGTGGAGCAGCTCCGTTTCGTGCGGGGACGACGTCCCAAATCCCCGACCGACCCTCGCGGTCCCGTCCTGCACCCCGAGGTGCTGCCCGGCGGCAGGGCTCCCGCCGCCTCGCCGGGGCATCGGCCTCGCGCCGGCGGTTTTCGGCGCGATGGCTCGTTCGGGACGAGCAGCCTTGTCCGCGCTCCATAAATCTCGCGTTGGCGGTTCTTTCGCTTGCAGAGACCGAGTCTGCTGACCTTGAGCGGAGCACGCAGGGGAGTAAATAACCGCTAGCTAATTGCGCGTTAGGCTGGTTTGTCGCTTCTAACCTTGGCGGTAACGCGCCTGGCCGGTGTGGCCCGGGTCGGAGCCGCAGGGAGTCATAACATGGCTTTCCGGGGCGTCCCGGCTCGGCCCYGGGGCCGCCGCGATGCCGGCAGGAAAGGGCCGTGTTCCCTGGGAACCGCGGAGGGCTCTGCCCCTCGAGGAAGGTCAGCGGTATTCCTCCTCCTCTGTGGGATGAAGGCTTCCACAGGCTCTGCCTGTTGGAGCCTCTCTGAGCCCCTGGTTTTACCTCCCGGCCCTTCGGTGTGTGGGGCGAAGCGGGGCAGGGAGCGCCTGGCCCGAGGCTGCGTGGTGGGAAAGCCCTCGCTTCCCTGGGCATGAACCGCCCGGCTCACCTCTTTCTGCCGCCCCAGGCCGATGCTGCRAGCCCCTTCCAGAGCATCCGCCAGCCACAAAAAAACATGGAAAACTGAGGCTGCGTGTGGACATTGGTCCCTGTTCAGCGGAGCCAGGCCCAGCTCCTGCTCCCGGCTCCACTGCTGGCTCTGCTGGCCCCAATCGCTGCTCTCCCGTGGCACAGAACCGGGGTGAACGTGCAGATCAGGTCGTTTCTTGCATAAACCAGCCCGGGCAGGGGATGCGCCGATGCGTCGGCTCGGTGCGGGATGCCGAAGGGTGCAGCCAGCGCTGCGGGTGCACCCAGTGCTCTGCCCTTCCTGGCAGACCCCCACGGACAGGYGCTCGGGGGCTGCGGGGCAGAGTGTGCTCAGTGAGACACCCCACTGTCCCCCCGAGGGACCCCGGGGCGGCGGCCGGGGGCTTCTGCTCAGCTCCCCTCCTCCCTTCCAGGTTGTGCAGCGCATCAAGGCCGTGGAGACGGAGACCCGCTTGCTGGTGGTGGACAAGGAGACGGATGAGTACYTGTGCAGCCTGCGGCTGACGTGCACGGAGGAGATGGTGCACGGCGGCGTCCTGCTCGGCTCCGGCACGTCGCCCACCAAGTCGCTGGGCAGCGACAACGGGGAGGTCTGGAAGCCGCAGCTGGACCTGAGCGGGGGCAGCCTGCCGCGGCACTCGCACAGCTTCTCCTCGCACGGCAGCAAGAAGGTGAGGRGGCCGGTGGCGGTGCCGCGGGCGGCACGTCCGTGAGCTTCGGAGACCCCGTTGTGCCCTGCAGYGAGGGGGGAGCTGCCCCACGGAGGGTCCCGTGTGCCCCCGCGGCCGGAGGGGCAGGCTGGGGAGTTACCAGGCTGGGGAGTTACCCGCCCGGGGAGCCGCGGCCTCCGGCCCTCGGAGGTGCAGCCTGGGGGCTCCCGCAGAGCTGGGATTTATGAATGAGCTCGTTTCTCTCCTATTATTTCCAGGAGGCAGGGAGGGAACATCTGGGGCAAATGTGTTCTCAGCTTCTTGCTTAAATGGGAAGGAAATTAGCTCTTTTTCAAGTGGCCTGGGTCTGGACTGCGACTCGGCAGTAAGTGCCTTTTATTAGTAAACTCCTTTCCAAAAAGGAAAGAATTCGAGGTGGAAAATGTCCAGTTTCCATGGCTGGCTTGCTGCTGGGGCCGGGCTCATGGAGACGGCGCAGCCTTGCACTGCGCAGATACGCGGGCGGTTTCTGCCCCAGCGCTGCCCTCGCTCGGGGTGTGAACGCGGCAGGAGCGGTGCGGGGCGTCGCGTGGCCCCCCCGGCTGCTCTGTCACCCTCCTGCAGCCTGCCGTGCCCCCCCGGCTGGGTCGCGGGGGTAAAACCCGCGGCCTCGGGGGTGGCTCGCTTCCCCTCCTTCCCCTGGGGAGCTGCTCTGCGCCTTGCTGAGCCGCAGCTGCCGGGGGCCCGGCTTTCCCGGGAGGSAGAGGCAGCATCGCAGGGGGGCTTCTGGCATGCTTGGAGCCGTTTGCGGGGCTGCGTGATGCTGCCCCCCAGCTCGCTTTCTGCGGGGGCCGGGGGGGTCGCCGCCCCCRAGGCCCGGGAGGGTCGCTGGGGCAGGGGGGGCAGCCGTGGGCATGGCGGGGGGCTGCTTCCCAGGACGGGATTTCCTATCCCGCCTCCGTTCCTTGTGCTGGGCGAGATCCAGCAGTTTGTACCGACGGGAAGTCGGGCGAGGGGAACGGGCCGGTCCCTTCCGGCCCTCGGGTTTTGGCTCCTTCGAGAGCCCCCCCCACCCCCCGCCGTGGGTCAGGCTGATGCCAGCGCCGGCTGCCCTGCAGATGGGGAGGATGAGGATGGGGCAGCGCGCTCTGTCCTCGCTGTGCCCCGGCAGTGCTGGGTGCCCGCGCGTGGGTCTTCGATGTGCGAGCCCGGCGGCGGGCACAGCCTGTCCCTGTCCCGGGGCGGCTCCGGAGGCAGCGGGGGAGGCAGGGCCGTGGCAGCATCCCTCYCGCAGGCAGCGTTCCCTGGGTTGCTGCAGCCCTGCCCTGGAGGAGAAGCGGCTCTTCCTGGCAGCTGCAGGCCGGGAGCCGAACATGCCCCCCGGTTGAGGAGCCCCGGCGTCCGGGACCTCGTGCCTCCGGCAAGCACTGTAGTGCAATGAATAATTCAGGACGTATTTAAAATCAGGCTGCCYGCCCCGGCGAGCAGGTCGGCAGGGCTCGCTGCCAGGCGCCTGCGTCACCGCGGAGCCAGYGCCGGGGCCGCGCTGCCGCGTTAGCCGGCTGCCCTGGCCGGGGGTGCCGGGGAGCGGGGGCCGCGCTGCTCGTCCCAGCCCCGGCTGGGCACCAGGGCTGCTCTCGTTAGCGGAGGAAGGCAGAAGGAGCTGGAGAGGAGGCACAGTATCACAAGGGGATGTTTAGGCTTCCAGCCCAAGGCCGTGGAGCTGGACCCTCCGCTTTGGCTCTCCCAGCACCGGGCACCTTGGATCGAGTGACTCAAGGCCAGGTTTTAGGGGTTGTGCTTTGAGAGCTGCTTCAGATGCTTGGTTGCATCTTTAAGTGCCCAAATGCTTTTTTAAAAAACAAGCAAAAGAAAAAAAAATTGATGCTCAAAATGGAGCATCTCCGATGCCGTTTCCCCCGCTGTCGCGTGGCGTTGATCACCCTGACCTGTCCCGCGGGGGTGCAGGACGCGGCTCAGGGCTGGGGCCGCTGGAGGCAGCGGGCTCGGGAGCGGGGGGTGACCTGGTGCGGGCTGGGCTGCTTGGGGAACTGCGAAGGTGCCTTTGGGCCGCGGCGCTGGGCTGCAGGAGGCATTGCCGAAACGCCGGGGCGGAGGGCGCGCGGGAGGGAGGCGCRTTGCAGGCGGCGGTCGGAGCGGGGCCCCCGCAGGGTCCGGCGCCGCTGGGCGCGGATGCTCCTCCTTGGACTCGCGGCCTCCCCGCGTTCTCCAGGTGTGTTTGTAGGAGAAACAGGAACAGCAGCTGAGGGGGGTTTGGGTGATGCGATCGCTCTTGTCCCTTTGCCRCCGTGACACAGGAGCAGGGGGGCCGGGTGCCCGCGGAGGTCACCGTCCTCTTGCARCCGAACAGATTTTGGATCACCCTCAGCTCTTGCAGGCTGGAAGCAGGGTAGCGAGAAAGCACGGAGGGAGCCGTTCCCGGCGGGCGGCCCGCTGCTCCGGCCGACCCTCCGGCTGTCCCGGGCGTGAGCCGCGTCGGCCTGGGGCCGGGCTCCGTCCTCTGCCGGGTGTCTGTGCCGCGGCCCCGCGKGCGGGCACCTCCCTGCTTCCAAACGCTGCGTTTTCCTGACCGGCATCTATCATCTTTCGGAAACAAAACCGCCTCTTGTTGAGTAACGGCTGGATTTTAGCAGCAGGAATTTTAATGCGGGGGAATTAGCGGCCGGTTGCTAATCGGCCCTCGCTCGCAGCGCGGGAGTGCCGGGCCGGTGCTGTGCTCTCCCTGGACGCGCGTGCCGGGTGCTCTTYGGTGCGTCCCCGCTCGGCCCCTCGCTGTCCTGCCCCGAGCCCCGCAGCGGCTCGGCTCCCCCGGCATCGCGGCGAGCTGGTCTTTGCATTGCTCAGCGTGACCTGGGCTGTCTGTGCCCATCTCCCAGCAGGAGATGGTCCCCGTGGCACGGCGGGCGGGCGGTGGAYGTTGTCCTTCCACTGCTGGGGTTGGGAATCCTGGGAAAACCTGCCCTGGCTTTGGAAGGGCAGCGTGGCCCTTGGCTCGCGGGTCTTGCCAGAAGTGGAAAGCTGTAAAACTAGGAGGAAAACGAATGTGAGCCGCTGAGAGCGGCTGCCGAAGCTGCCGGCGTCCCCAGACACAAGGATGTCCCCTTCCTCTGGGCCCTGGCTGCTCCCACGTGCCTCCGGTCACTGGTGCAAAGCCCCCTGCGTGCTGCGGTCCCCTCCGTGCCAGAGCAGGTCAATGTCCCTGGGCAGACGTGGCGTTCCCGCTTGGAGAGCCACGGCCACGAGCGGTGGCTTTGCGGCTCCGTGTGCGCCGGCGCGTCGGTAGGTCGGGGCCCGCAGGTGCGGGGCCAGCGCTGACATCGAGGCAGTAAATATTTACACTTCTGTTTGGGTCAGGAGTAAGAACCTAATTTCTGTTGCAAATAAAACGCTGCGTTGCAACATCCTCTGCCGCCAGCTTTCTGCCGGGACCCCGGAGGAGGAGTAACGCGGGACAGATGTTTCCAGCGGACTCTGCCAACTCAGTTGAGGCCCAAAATTTAGGGCTTGTAGAATAACCACAACGATGTAATAAAACCAACCCTGAGCAGAAATATCTGCAGTAATTATGCGATTAAAAAAAAAATTTTAAATAAGTGCAGGGTTTAAATTAAAACACTTCCCTGCTGCTGTCCTGCTCCCCTCGGGCCCGGGAGCTGCAGGGGCCGGGAGCAGAGGGCTGCAGAGCTGCTCTGCCCGTGGCGGTGGCAGAGGCTGCGCCAGCCGCGCGGGAGCACGGGTTAAGGCTGGGGAAAAAACCTCCGGTGATGTGCGAGGAGCCTTGGCTGTTCCCGGCTATTCCCGGAGCAGCTATTTTTGCGGACGCTGCACAGTAGTTGCAGCTTTTCTGCTGTTTTGGTTTCCTTGAGGCTGCAGCTTAATCACAGCCTTGGCGCTGAGCGGGGGGGGAGCCTGGCAGCAGGGACGCGGCCAGCTCTCGCGGTGCCGGGGGACCCGYGGGCGCAGGGGGTGCTGGTGGCCCGCAGCGGCCAGGCATGCCAGCCCGGCCAAAAACATGCACTCTGTGTGTTTAAAAACAAGGACTTTCTAGAAGTCTGGTTATGGCTGGGGCTCAGCTGGCGTCCCGCAAAGCCAGGTTTTTGTTTGAGATTAGCTTTAATCGAGCAGGGGGAGACCTGTGGGACCGGGGCGGTGCTGGGCTCATGGTAGCAATGCCGCCCGGCGTTGCGTGCCGGGATCCGAGGCTCCGGCCAGGGGCTTCGGAGCGGCTGCTGTGTCCCGGGGCTGGGCGCTGGCGGAGGTTTGGCACGGTCGCCGAGGAGCGTGTCACTTCGGGTTTTGCCGTAGCCCTTGGCCGGTGCCTGGCCCCGTCTCCCGGGCCGTGATGGAGATGCAGCGCGGGAGGYTGATGCGGCACCACGAGGTGGAGGGACCGGCGGGATGCTCGCCCCGAATCCCGCAAAGCGGCTCCTCCRGCGGGGCCGAGCTGGCCCCGTGCGGCTCCCGCGGAGCAGCCCAGCGAGCCGGAGCGGCCGCAGGAAGCTCCTCCTGCTGCGGCAGCTTCCGCCCCGGCGGTATTTTTAGCAAAGCACGGAGCAGCTGGGGGTTGGAGCGCGGGATGCGCTGGGGAGCCAGCGGGGCAGGATGCATCCCGCGGGCCGGGGCAGCCTCCCCGCACTGCGCCGTCCTTCCCTTGGGTCCTCCGCAGGATGGGTCCCTCTGGGCTTGAGTTATCGTTGGGGAAAAATTTCACCTTATTACTATTATTTAATCCTTTTGAGGGAAAAGGGAGCCRTCGARAGGGCGGCTCGCCCCRGCGCGGCCGGGCGGCTCGYGGGGCTGTGCTCCGGCAGCTMGCTTGAATAGCGGCCCCGCTCGCTCRCGCGCTGGCTGCCCGCCAGCCGTTTCATGGCTCCGTTCAATGGCAAACACRTTAAATGGTTGCAAGTAAATTAAAAACCTCCTTGGCAGGAGCCGGGCCCTCTGCGCGGCAGCGGCGCAAAGCCCCCGCTGTGGCTTCGCTCGGCCCTGCGCGGGGGGACGCGGCTCCCGGAGGGCACGCGATGCTCTCCGCAGCAAATTTGGCGTTTTCACGTGCCAGAACACCGGTTTTTATAAGAAAAGGCTTTGGTTTCTGTGCAGGTCCGCAAAGCTGAACGCTCTTACTTTGCTTAGCTTAAAACGATGTTTTTTGGTTTTGCATTTTACTTTTGCACAAGATCCAAATTATCGAGGCGGGGGGGAGGCTGCGTTCTGCATTTTCCTGGCTGTCTTTCTCCAGGATTGTCACGTGCACCGTTTCGTAAGGTGGCTGGGTAAAAGTCCGGAGGGATTTGAGGGGGTTAATCCTGCTCCCCGTCCGGCCCAGGAGCGACGGGAGCTCGAGGCCATCCCCTCCGTGTCGGCCTGGCTCTCCCTGCTCCCGGGAGACGTTCGGAGCTGTGTGCGGTGCCGGGGGCCCCGCTGGCTCCCCTCGAGCTGGGCCAATCTCTCTGGCGGTCCAGGAGTTTTGGTGGGAGCAGCAAAAAAAAAAAATCCAACCAAAAACACCCCAAAAACTCGAACGCAGTCGCGCCGGTGCCTCCCGCAGCGGCTCGGAGCAGCCGCGTTACGTCACGGGGCTTCGGGAGTGGAAACACATGGAGCAAACGTGCAGCACAGGCCGAGCTTGCAGCGCGCGTTCCTGGGCCGGGGCTGTCGGGCGGGCGCACCGCTGCCAGAGGAGGTTTTAAAGAGCTCTCTTTTTTTTTTTAAACCCATAAGGCCGCATCGCTTTGCTGGTCGCAGCTGTAGCAGCCCGCGAGCGGAGCGCGAGGGCCGGGCTGCCGCCTCCCTGGGCACGGGAGGCCGAGGGATCTGCCGCCGGCACGGAGCAGCTCGGGGCGCAGGCTCAGGTTGGAACCGAGCAGCTTTTGGCTCCCGGCGTTGGCGCCGTCTCTAGGTACAGCGGTTTTACGGGCTGTCTGTGGCCGCGGGAGACTCCAGGTTGGGATAGGAGAGGGAGAAAGTCAAACCCTCAATCAGCAGAGGGTTTCTTCGCATCCACAGGCCCCTATAAATGAGCAGAATTAAGAAGCGAGTCGTAGACGCAATCATTCCTGGCGAGATCTGCGTCATAACTTAATTTCGTTGCTGCTTTTGCCTGGGCTCCTGCGTGTTTTAGTTCCGCATTTCAGCCGCAGCCAGGCCCGGAGCATCGTCGGGTCTCGGTGCAGCCCGGCGCCGTCCGGCAGCGCGGTGGGACGGAGCCGCGGCGGTGCTGCCCGCCGCACTTCGGAAGCGGCGCCCCGGGGTGCTTTGCTGGAAGGGCCTCGCCGCGAGCCGGCCCCGGCGCCGCGGATGCCTGCGGCCCCCGCCCCGTTTCCTCCAGCGAGCAGCACAGCCCGGCCTGGCCAAGATAAATAGCAGCAGTAAACTATTGAACTTGCCCGGTGCCCGGAGCAGCGCCCGTTCCCGGGATGGCGGTGAGCCCCCGCGCGGTCCCGCTCCCTCCCGTGCTGCTGCGTTGCATCTGGATATAGTGTGCATAAACGTGATTTTCCCTTTTTTCTGGGGGGAGATGCCCCAGGAGCATTAACAGATGGCAGCGAACACGGCCATCAGGCGTAGACGGCTTGCGCCCGCCCCGCAGCGCTCCTCCCGAGCCCTGGGGAGCCGGGATGGATGCGGGACGGACGTTTACCCCCTCGCTGGAGGCTCCAGCTGCACCCTGACTCGGGGCCTCTGCCCTGCGCAGCGAGACCCCAGCTCCCGGCTCTGTTCCCTTCCAGCTCGCAGCGGAGCCCCCAGCTCCTGGGGCAGGGCATGCTGGAAAAGCTGTCTCGCGTCAGGAAAACCCTGCACGTGGCATTTTTGGCCTTCCCCGTCCTCTCTCCCTCCGTTTCTCCATGCTAGCCCAGCTGCTGCTCTGCTCCTGGCTCCGGACCTGCCCTGGGAAGGCGCCGGTGGGGCCAAGCAGCACATGCATGCAGTTCACCCAATGCCCATCTGAACCCACTTGCGCCAAAATAGAGAAAACCCTGGTTCTTGCGGAGCAATTCCCCAGCCGCAGCATTCCTGAGAAACGCCGTGGAAATCCCAGCCCTTGCCGCAGCTGCGTGGGGGCACRGAGGGAGGGAGGGAGGGAGCCGCRGGGCTGGGCCGTGGCAYGCTGCTCGGGGCTGGCGGCACGCTGCCCCGGCGGCCCCTCCGCGCGCGGGGATTTCTGCAGCGCCGAGGCCGGGCCGTGCTGGGGATTTCGGAGAGGGGGAAGTTTTGGCCTGCGCCGTCCCCCGAGGGCATCAGCTGCCAAGCTGGAGCRCTCATTTCTTTGGCAGCAAGTTGCTAAAGGCGGAACGCTGCAGGAGCAAAGCCTTTTCTCACGGCCGCCTCGAGCGGGGCTGCAGCGCCCGCGGGCAGCGRTTCCCGCCGGCCCCAAACCGCGGGGTTTTCCGTGCGCCGCAGCAGCCCCGCAGCCCGGAGACCCGCTCGCTGCAGGCAGCCGGCTCGCAGCACCCGCTGCGCCTTGGCCRCCCGGCGCTGGACGGCTTCCATCGCTAATTGGAAGCGCGTCGCTATCTCGGCGCGTGCCTGCGGCTCTCGCTGGCAGGCGAAGCCGCGGGAAGCATCCGATCAGCGCGGTGCGTGCTCGGCACGGGGGCTCCTACCCCGTGAGCAATTCCTTGCTCTGGGAGCAGGCACCCCCGAGTCCTCGGGGACGAGGTGCTGGGCGAGACGCGCAGGCTCTTTCACGGACCACAGCGCTGTAGCTATTATGGAAAGCGGTGCAGAACCCCACTGTGCTTTGCTCTTTAAAAAAAAAAATAATTTTTTTGATGGTTCTGTCACTTAAACCCAGCTGGAGCAATTTAAATAATTGAAGCAGTTTGAATAATGGAAGCAATTTAAATAAGCCGAGAACCCCCAAAGCTCCCGTCCCGGTTTGGCCGTGGCGCCGGCGGATGAGGCAGCGACACCGCGAGCTCTGTGGTCGAGGGGCTGCGTTTCCACGGGAGGCCGCGCGAGCGTTGCTCGATTTCAACGGGGGGCTTAAATTGGAATTAGTAACGTTTGCCCTTGCTGCCTGGCGGGCAGCGGCGCTCGGGGATGGTCCCGGCACGGCCCGGGGCCCCTYGCTGCCGCCGCAGCGCCCGGGAGCCCTTTTCCAGCCGCAGCCCGCGCTGGCGGAGAGGAAACGCCGCGGGAGCCGACTTAAAAGCAAGTATGTGAGCAATGTAAACGAGGCAGGACCGCTCCTGCCCGTGTTCCCCAGCTCTGCCCGCGCAGAGGCGGAGGAGCTGGACGCCTCGCGGGGGGGGAGGCTTGGAGCACCATCCCCACGGAGCCGGAGTGCTTCGGCCCCGCTTGAGCCATGCGAAGGAGAGGGCAAAGCCGCTCGGCTACGCCGGGAAGGGGCCCCGGCGCCCGGTCCTGGCAGCGCCGCAGGGCCGTCCGTATGGAGCAACGTGTTTTGCATCGGAAGCAGAGCTGTGGGGTGCTGCTGCYGCTCCCYGTGACGCAAAACCCGAGCAAAGGGCCCCAAAAAGAGCCCGGCAGGGCCTGGAGGGAGCCTGGATCCGGGCGCAGCRTTAGGGCCGCGTCCGCCTGTCTTGAATAGTCAAGATTAAACATCTCTTGAAATAACGAGGTGAGGACAATACAGCGCTTTGGTACCTGGTGGGATTTGCTGCCCCGTTTTTTGTGASCCTCTAGGAAGTGCATTTGTGTGCTTGTCACCGCTGCCGTGCAGCGTCCCCGAGCTGTTTTTAATGCAGCTGAAGTCCTGCAGCATCAGGGATGCTCCGGGGGCTGCAGCCCTCAGCAGAGAGACCAGGAGCCGCAGTAAGGCTGCGAGAGCTGCCAACACCCGGCCAGGTTTTATTATTGAATGTGTTTCATTGTTGTTTAACCTCTTATTTGTGCTTTGTAAAATGCACCAGCTTAAAAGGCGTTTCCTAAGCCGTTTTCCTTCGCAGCTGGTGGTGATTTGCTGCAGGCCGTAGCTGCGGTGCCGGGGTGGCGATGCAGCCCCTCGCCCGGGGGGGCAGCGGCCCCCTGCTCGTAAAAGCACCACGGCTCCTGTCTGCGCGCTGCCTGCGCGTTTCCCCTTTTCTGCCACGTGTGTTATCTCTGAATTTCAGGAGATGTGTCTGAAATTCGTTTTCAAAGGATTTTGGATGTTCACGTGTATGGAGATTCCCAAAATCCAAATTTCTTATGTGACAGTATATGTATGTATATGTGTGTGCATACACACACACATATATATGTGCACACATACATGTATACACCCATGTGTGGTGTGAATACATTAATGCTTGTAGGTGGAACATGACATTGCTTTTTTATTCCAAGTTATGAAATTAGTGGCCAGTGGTACCTAGAAGTCATACATAAATTGCCTTATTGTACGCAAATGGGCAAAAATGCAATTTTTATGGCCTTCCTAGTACATGTGAATTTAACCTGCGCAAGCAGGCCTTGGCGCGTGAGGTGCCCCGGGTGCTGCAGGGGAGCAGAGCAGGGAGACAAAACCGAAACGCGGTTTCTGCAGAGGTTTCTCTGTGCACAAGGGTGACTTTGTTCGGCGGCCCGATAACGTGCCGCTGTCCGAGGGAGCGCTGCGTGGAGACCTGGGCTTCTCACAAAGGCGCGATTCCCCCGGGAGCTGAGGAAATATCTTCCCAGGACACAGCCGGGGAAACCTTGGCATGGGGTGTAAAGCAAATAAGTAGCAGAGCTGGCAAGAGCACCGGCGGCTCCCTCTCAGCCGAGCACCTAAGCGCAAAGCAGAGCGCTTGAGCCCGCTCGAAGCGAAGGGGACTTGAGTATTTGCCTGCTTCTGAGGAGGGGCTTTGCAGAGCCGTGTTTGCAGGCTGTTTTTTCTAGCTGCAGAAGAACATGCGAGCAAGTGGCCTTAAAAGCCTGGCGAGAGCCCCGCGGTCGCCCCGGAGCAGGGTGAGCAGCGCTGCCCGGGGTTTCTGCACGTTGTCCAGAGCAGATGCTGCAGCCCAGCTGGGACGTTTTGTAAAAAAGATTTTGAATTCTTTCGGGTTAAAGACCTTGAACTCAAGATACTGTGGTGGAAGCAGAGCCCTGGGTAGGACGCTCCAGTGGTCACGACCCTGCAGCCGAGGCCACTCTGCAGCCGTCTTTTTGCAGAATTTACCGAATAATTTGGCTTTCCCGCAGGTCCCCGGGCCAGGCGGTGCCGAGCGGAGGGGCCGGCCCTGCAGGCGCGGGGGCTGCGGGCTCCYGGCCTCCGGGGCTGCAGCTCTGACCCTCTAAAAATGCAGCGGGAGGGAAAGGATTTAAAAAGAGGGATAATCTGCCAACCCGAGCCGGTGACGCCAGGCGTGCCGCTTTCCCCAGCCGCGCAGGGCCCCGGCACCCTGCAAGGCCGCTCGGGAGCCTCTGGGCTCGGGTGCTGCTCCATCGCTGGAACCGTTTCCAGCTTTGTGCAGTTTTGGAGAGCGCTGCAAAACGAGCTGGAAGCGCTCGCGGAGAGGGCGAACTGCCTGCGCCGGGGCCATGGGAAAAGCGCCGGGCTGCTACATCTGCGGGGGTGGGGAGGATCGGAGCGCGGGGGGTTGCAGCGGTCTGCATGGCCTGGCCGCAGCCACCGCAGGGCTCTGGCTTCCCGGATGCCGGGGACGCGTTATCGGAGCCGTGTCTCGGCTGGAAGCGCCTGCGGCAGGGTTCCCGGGGGCCGGGCAGACGCTCCCGCGAGCATCTGCCAGCCGCCAGGGAGCACCGAGCGGAGAAACACCGTGCGGAGCAGATCCGGAGGTGACCTTGTGCAGTCCACCCCTGCCAGCRGTGCCGCGAGGGTCCAGCCTGAAGCGATGGGGAAAGCGGCTTGTTTGCATTTGCGCCTGCAGCGGCCGCGGGAGCGCCGGGGACGGGCGCGATGGGCGCATCCGCGCGTGTTCAGACGTTTCGGGTGAACGTTGCTTTCTCGCRTAGGTGTTTCCCTGCTCGGGGACGTCCAGTGCCTGTGGGAGACGGCTCACTGCGATGTTTCCCACTGGGGTTATTTGGGTTTATCTCGCTCCGTCCGGCCCCTGCTGCTGCTGGGGGCCTCGGTGGCCCCCCGACCTCTGTCCACGGCGGCGTTGCCGGAGGTTTCTGCGCTCCGGGCGGGATGGCAGGGCTGGAGCAGTGCCCTGGGCGCTGCAGAACGAGCAATCACCCTCCCGCGGGGCGGCTGCGCCGTGCTCGCCGCTGCAGCGCGCTTTCGGCCGAGACGGGGGTGTCGAGGACGTTCCCACCTGGGCTTTTCATCATGGAAGAAAGGCGGTGGGAGAGTTTGCCGCAAACGCGCCTCGAGGAAAAGAAAAAATCTGCAGCCCGCGAGGGGGAGGGAGCAGCGGGTCTCGTAATGAGAGTTTAAAACTCAGCTGCAGGGAATGTTTATCTTCAACCGCAGATGAAAAAGCGCAAGCGTTTCTGCTTGCAAAGCGGCTGCCGTGGGAGACATGTGAGCACGGCGCTGTGCTGGACTGGGCGCTGTGCTGGACCGGGCGTCGTGCTGGTGTGGGGCGTGYGGTGCTGGCGGCGCAGCCCTGCTCCTCGCTGCATCCCCGTGGCCTGGGCTGCGTGAGGCCCCGGGCACCCAGCAGTGTTCCCACGGGCCGGAGGGAGAGCGCCAGGCTCCCCCGTGCTCCTGGGATGCTCCTCTGCTGCCTCGGCACGCTTGGCCTTTGCATGGCGCAGGGCCTTTGCTGACCTCTAATAACCCGCTGGGTAAGTCGGCACGTTTTTTGGGCTTTGCTGGTGCAACAGCTCAGCCAGAGTTGGAGCAAAGTGCACGGCTGGACCCCTGCGCCGTGGGGCAGAGCAGCGGCGATGGAGCCAGCGTCCGCTCAGACATGCAACTGGGGCTTTGCTCCTTCCAGCTTGACGTTTGGATAAACGRATGATGAAAGATGCTCTCGGTTGCAGCCGGCACGTGCACGCAGTGGGGACGAGGGGCTCCGTGCAGGTACCTGGGTGCTTTGGGCCCCCCCGGGCTCGGCTCCGCTCGGCGTTTGCGGTGGCAACCTGGCTGCTTGCAGAGCGAGCCCGTGCGAGGGGCTGTGCGCGGGGGCCGGCCCTGGGACGATGCCGCTTTCCAGCCTCTGTCAACAAGGCGAAGCTCAGCAAAGGCAAAACCGGAGCCCTACGGCTGCCGGGGCGAGCTGTATTCCCACGGGAATGGTCGGTGCTGGTGGCAATTCCAGCCCTGGTGAGTCGGGAGAAAGAGAGACAAGCTGCAGCGCAGGGCCGCCAGCCRCGGTCACGACTGCAGGAATTACTCGGTTGCTGCTGCTGAGGCCGCTGCATTTTGACAGCTCCAAGAACAACATAGACAACTCCGAGAGCAGCGGCAAGCGGTTTGTGGTGCCAGGGCAGGGAAAGCGGCTCCGCGGAGCGTGGGGACGGGGTTCGCCGTCCCCCGGGCCCTGCGAGAGCCTCGCCGCGGGCAGGGACTGAGAGGAGGAAGATAATTATAACTGCGTGCGATGCTGATGTCAGTGGGATCAAGGGCACGGCACTGCCTTAAATAAATAACTAAGGTTAATGCATTGTCTCGGTAAGGCTGTGTTCCTCGCGCGGGCTCTCGGCTGTTTCCTCTGCCCGGGGCGGCCCTGGCGGGGCTCTGCGGGCCCGGCCCCAGGCGTCGCAGCGCGAGCCGCGGCTCAGGGCGTGCTCTATCTGGGCGGCTTTTGATGGAGGAAATGCATTTTCTTTTTTTTTTTTTTTTGATTTCTCTGGAATGGTTTTGGACAATTGGTTTTCTAAAATAGACTCAATGAGAGGAAATTCGTTTGTTAACCTGCCCCGTTTAGCTGGAACAGGAGGACGGTGTGCAGATACGTAGTTTCCTTGTTAACTTCATTTCTAATTGCATGTTCTTTAAAACACAACAAAACCTGTAAATAAAAAAAATGTCTCTTTTCCCCCTCTCTTTTAATCAGGATTTAAATGGACAAAAGGAGCTGTGTCCACGTCTCTGCCACCTCAAGAAAGGCCCCAATGGCTACGGCTTCAACCTGCACAGTGAGAAATCCAGGCCGGGGCAGTTCATCCGCTCGGTTGACCCGGATTCGCCAGCCTCTAAAGCAGGACTGCGGCCCCAGGACCGGCTCGTGGAGGTAACGGCTCGGGGCGTCTGCAGGTCGTTTCCCCGCTGTCTGGGAAGCCTTCGGGGTTTTCTCGGCCCGTTCTACATAGGGATCCTMAAAGCCTTCGCGGCATGGCAGGACGAGCTCCCTTTGCAAGCGGGGAGATGGGAGCAGAAGTGACATGACTCTCCCGGTCACCTAGGGGGTCTCAGACCTTCTCTGTCAGCTCCCCTCCGTGTTCCTGCTTAATACAGTAGCAAACTTGCTTCTCCTAGTAAAAGCGGAGGCGTGTGTGCAGCGCGGAGGTGAGGATGCTCAGTGGGAGAGGAGGACATTCAGTGCCCAGCTCCCGTGGAGATGCATAGTGCAGATGTCCGGGTAGGGTTCAGTGCCCAGTCTCCTTGCGGATCTGGTCTTGGGTGCTGGTGGAGCCCTAAGGCTGCTGTCGGTGCTCCGGGAAGCGGCTCTGCAGTCCTTCAGCAGCCCTTCCCTTACTGCTGAGGGCAGAGGTCCATCCGCCTCCTCAGTGCTCCCTGCTGAATTAAATGCAGCTGATTAAAAGCAGGCACTTACGCGCTGAAATCTAAATAACAATGTTGGCTCTGGCGAGGCACGGAGGAGGACTGGAGCAGGCTGACCGCCTGCCGAGAGCCTGGGCCGTGTGCTCCCCCGTCACGACGGGCTTGGGTGGCTCGGGGGTGGCAGCCACGCACCTCTGTGCAGACTGGGATCGCGGTGGGCACCCATCTCGCTCCCAGCGCTGCTGCAGCCCGGAGCGGGAGAGGATCCTGCAAGCCTCGCGCTCGGTGGCATTTGCTTGACGTCACTCGCTGCACTGATGCTGAGCTGCCTGTAGCTGTTTTTACCCACCTTAGCGAAAGGGGCAGAGGGACAAACAGCGCTGGTGCCGATACCAGGAATAGGGAAGGGAACTCGCTTCCCTTTAATGTGGCACCGCAGGCGGCCGCTCCTGCTGTGGCTCTCGGCAGCGGCTCGGCGCAGCCCTAATGCGCTGCAGGCAGGGCAGGCGCCTGGGAATGGAGGGGAGAAAACTTTGCAGAGCGATTTTTAAAACATGAAACTGTGGATTGTGAAAGATTGGGGGGGAAAACTGCTCTTGGAAATGATTTCCCATTCGCTTAGTGCTGAACAACAGGATTTCTGATGTGGCTGAGAATTGCCCTGCCTTGTGCTTATTTGTCTCTTGCCATTTTTACTGAGTAATAAGTTTCCCAGTTCAGAGCTGTGCGTGCTTCAGGCAGGGCTTGAGCAACGCGCTAACAAAGCAGCAGATACGTCTCGTTCCAAGAGCCAGTGCCCCTGCGACGGCATAAACTACTGCTTTAACCTTCGTATCGTGGTGACGCCTGGTCGATCCCCGCGAGGGGCGATGCCCTGTCCCGTGCTCGGGGCTGTGTGCTGGCCCTCCCCAGAGATGGGTGAATTCAAAGCCCTTCTGCAGGTACCAAACCGTGGCCATCGCCTACCAGGTCAGGAGGGAAAAGGGTTTTGGAGTCTCGGAGGAAAACGCTCCCAGCCCGTGGAGCCAAGCGGTCACTGAATTAGGGAAGAAGTGAGTTAAGATCAAAGCACTCGCTTGCTTTCTAAGCCCATGAATAATCATTCAGGAGTCAGTGGGAGCTGCCTCCTTCTTTCTTCTGGCATCTGCTCGGTGTGTGTGTCGCTCCCGGGAGGCCTGGGTACGCGCTTTCTCCTGTCGCCTGAATGTTTAATGCTGGGAGCAGCGTGGGTGCTGGGGGCAGGGAGCCGGGGCGCCCGTGGCAGCGGTTCACCGCAGCGTTATGTCACGGCGAGGTATTTTGTTATTTATTTATCGCTCCTTGGCGGAGCGCTTGGCGCACACAAAGAGGGAAGAGGTGAGCTGGAGAGCTGGGAAACCCGATCCCGCYGCGCTGGCTCTTTGGGGCTCCGATAAATATTTGATGCTCAGCAGCTCTGCTGCGCCGGGGAGCCTGGGGGTGCCCGGCCGGGGGGAGGGAGCAGCCCTGCTTCCCCTCGCAGGGCGCAGCTCCGCGGCTCGGGCTCCACCAGCCCGACGGCCGCCCCGGGGTTCCTGCAACCAGTGCCAGGCCGGAGCTGGTGGGAACTGAAAGTATTGGCAGGGTCTTGCTGGAGACTGAGCGGGGTTAAAAGCTGGTTTCGCCTGCGGGAACCCCGCTGTCCCAATGCCAGGGAGGCCGGGCTCGGGTCCCAGGAGCCCGGGGATGAGGTTGCCAGGGAGCAGAGCGAGCTGCGAGACCCGGCTGTCTCCCTCTCCCTCTCCTTCCCTTTCCTGCAGCCGTGCCCTGGCCCTCGAGGCCCCGCAGGACCCGCTTCTGCCTCAGGTTCGGGGGGGAAGAGGGGGTTCAGGCATCCAAAATGCAGAAGGAATCCAGTTTTGGGGCTGGCTCAGCTCTAGCTCTGCARAGCTGCCCCGTCCCTTTTCCTGGAGTTTCCCTAAACCCCAGACAGCCTCAGCATGACCCAGGCGGCTTTTCGTGCCCGGCATAAAGCAGCTGGGACTTTGCAGGAAGAGGGCTCACAGCTGTACTGGGACCAGTTTAATCTAATATCCTGCTCCTTGCAGTGATCTGGAACTAGCTGCGAAGCCCCTGAGCGCGTGCTGCTGAGGATAAGGCCGCGCTTGCAGACAGCTGGGCCTCCGGGGGAGGCGTCTGGGCGGCCCTCGTTCCTGGTGCCGGGCGGCCTGCCCGGCTCTGGCTCGGGGCGCGATGCTCGTCCGGGCGCCCGGCAGCTCTGCGCTCYGGCGTCCCGTGCGCGGCAGTAAGGCATCCGTCTGCAGGAGAGGGAAGACGCAACGTGTAGATGCTCCTAATCCCTGGACAGCCAGGGCCCTGCAGAAAGMAGATGTGTCTAAAGTATGCATGGCTATAAAGTTATCCACGGCTTAAAAAAACAAACAAGAACTGCCGTCCAGTTATCATAGCTAAGGCCTTTCTGTGCTGAACAGATTTCTGAAGTCTTTAATTTATTCCAGAAAGCTGTAACAGAACAGCTGTTTTTAAGAGGAGTAGATTATTTAATTACCCGTTGTACTGGTGATCTCCGTGCGATCGGCAGTACCTGGTRTTCTCCGTTAAAGCTGCATTAGCACATCTGCTCCGCAGTCGAGCAGGCAGATGCCTTAAGTGCAAAATGCAGGACCAGCCACAAACAGTGGTTTGAGCTTTATACCTGAATGAAAAGGGATTGAGCACTAAAAATGGTTTATTGAGTTGAACAAAAGCAGGCCCCGCAGCGATAAGCAGCGAGTGACTCGGCAGTATCAAGCCCTTTTCATGCGGGACAATGGGTGTATTCATTCCCCACCAAGAACAATGCCTCGAAATCACAATTGTTCCCTTTTGGTGTTCGGAACAATCGAGAGAAGAATACCACGGTTGTTGGCGGGTCGCGAGTGGCATGCAATAAAGGAAAAAATTAATCAGTGCATCAAGTATTCTGACAGCGCCGCTCGCTGCGGGGACAGGAGGAAACGCTTGTTTTCCTTTTGCCGAAGGACGAATTGCCGGGCGCTGCTGTGAGGTTGAACCCGTCCCGGGGCAGGTGGCGTGGAGCAGCTCGCACGCGGTTAGCCGTCACCCCGTCACTGCGTGCTTGTTTGTGCCCTGCAGTGAATGCGAGGTGCTTGGGGGCAAATCTAAGATGAATGCTGGATTTTAAATCATTAAAGAGGGGAAACGGTGTTTCCATAGGAACCGGGTAGACAAGGTAATAGCAGGGACTGTTGTAAGTTGTGATTTTCCAACAGTAAGTTGTGATTTCCCGACAAGCGCGATCAGGATACGGGGCGAAGGCAGAGGTTTGCGGTCCCTCGCCGGGAGACGGGAGCGATGCTCTCGCGGAGGCCTTCGGAGGGGAGGGCAGCTCGGTGGGAAGCCACGACCAGCCTGCGAGGAAAAAGGGAAAAGCCTGTAGCCTTCTTATCGCCCAAAAGGGAATTAAGGAGCACGACTCCGGGGAGCTGTTCCTGGGGGCGGTGAGGGAAGGGCGCGGGCGGCTCCGGAGCGCTGGGCAGCACGGCGTTTTGTGAAGACGTCCTCGCCCCGGGCACGTCGGCGGCGRTGTCCCACAGCCCCTCCGCGTCTCCCTGCGCCGGGGGGGCTGCCACGAGGGCCCTCGCCGCTGATGCCGTCGCTTTGCAGGTGAACGGGATAAACGTGGAAGGCCTGAGGCACTCGGAGGTCGTGTCTCACATCAAGTCCAGGGAGAGCGAGGCCAGGCTCCTGGTCRTGGACCCCGAAACAGACGAGTACTTCAAGAAGCTGGGGGTGACCCCCACGGAGGAGCACACCAGAGGTGAGACCGGCCTCCCCCAGCCACCGCCTGCCGTTCCCACGGCTCCCTGTGACACTGGGTGGGTTTCAGAAGTGACCGAGAGTCATGTTTCCCTTCTGCCTCATCCCTCAGTAGTTTCCTGAGCACCACCCAGCTATTTATAAATAGTGAGAATGGCTCCTAACTAGCCAAAACCCAAATTGTTATTCTTACATGGTGAATAATTAACTTGTGGGACTTGCTGCCAGAAAATGGTTGAGACAAAAAGCGTGGTGGGGTTTAGCGAGAGCTGGGTCCTGGGGCGAGCCATGGGCTTGCGATACGAGTAGTGGGACAGATGCTCGGACGAGACCAGTCCGCCTGGTCCGAGCTGAGCTGCCTTGGGCGAGGGAGAAGCGTCACCGGTGGCAGTTTCCAGAGGCCTCTCCGTTTTCTGCTGCAGCGTCCGGCACCCTTAGGGACGGGGCGTCTGGTGTCCCTGCGGTGCACCCRCGGCCTCACCCCGTGAGGCACCGGAGGCCGGGACGCGGGCCAGCCCGCTCGTGGGTGCGGGCAGGGCGCTGCGAATCCTGCGCTCCTCTTCGCCCCGGCAAAGGAAGCCGGAGGGCGTGCAGAGAAATGCCAGAGCAAACACCACGTACGCGCAGAGGGAAAGGTTTCACGCGACAGCGATCACGTGGAGAGCGGTTGCGGTAAATGTTTTCCTTGCTGTCGAAACCTGGCAGAGAAAGCTGCCTGTCCACTCTCCAACCTGTTGTGCTGCAGCCTCCCATGCTGGGAGCGAGCGCTGCATCCCCCAGACACAGACTTCCCTCCTGGCTGGCTGAATGGGGAGCTCTGTTTCTCAGTACAGCTGTTCCTTATCTGATCTGAATTCTGGCCCGGACAATCGCTCGGCTTCGTCAGATACTCAATGGAGAGATTTGTCCCCAAAATGGGTCAAACAGTTCTGGGAACTGCATGGGGCAAAAGTGGTGTCAGATGCTCCGAATTGGTTCGAGGAGGAGCTGGTGCGAGAGTTGTCTGTTGGCACAAGCGATAATGGAGCTGTTGTTCTCCACCCGTGGAGACGTAGCTGGGGTTACTGACACACAAGTGATGTTCAGTTACACATTCAAGCGCTGTGCCTTGGTTTTGCAACTCCTAACTGCATTGTTAGTGTGCCGCCTTGCCTCTTTCYTCAGAGATCACTAAGAATTGGGTCTGCCTGGCTGATGATTGTGGACAGACCAGGCTCGAGAATCCCARCATCATAATTGAGGCTTTTGCACCAATACACATTCAAAATTATGGTTTTATTTTATTTTTTTAAATGTCCCCTTATTTGCACGGGGAATCCCTACAGCTCACATTGCTGCAGCCCTCCAAACCAGTCTTAAGAAAGCCCAGAAACRTCTTAGATGTATTGAGACAATGGCTTTGGGGCTGTAAAATCAGCAGCCCTGAGTTGTCTGTACTCGCAGGCTGCGCTTGGCACCAAGTGCTGCTCTTGCTTCACTGGGTTGCGCGTTACGCAATGACTTCACGCACATCATTGTCTTCTGCTCCTTTGCCATAATATGGTGGCAGTCTGAGGTCCCAGCGGAGACAGGTCCCTCACTGTTCTGCGCGCTGGAGAGATGCACAAAATGAAGTCTTTGCCCCAAGAAGTATTCATTCTCGACAGATAATTCAGTTATTAATCCTGTCACATGATGAGCACATCTGTTATAACCAGTGTCTCATCTGTCCAGGCTGCCTTTAGCAATGACTTGGTAGTGGCGACTGGCAGCTCAGCGGCATAACATTTGTCATTACATTGAATAACATTAGTGCAAATCATTGGAAGTGAGGAAAACCAAAAAGTTACAAAAATGCAGCTACATGAAAAGCGGGCCATTTCCCACACACTATTGTGAAACCAGCAAGATGCTGATTTCAGCAAAGAATGTTGGATTGGTTTGCAAGACTTCTGATTGAATAGCTTGTTTTTCTTCTAAACAAAATTTACTTAATATTCAAAAAATATGGAAGTGTGTCGTATTTAGCGCTTATAGAGAGGAATTATTTGTTCCCAAGCGGTTCATGGAAGGAATTTTTTTCTGATGAAAACACAGTGAAATCAGATGAAGTCAGGGGAACTTTAGAAGCTCGGTCTCCCGGAGGGCGCGAGGAAGCGGACAGGCCTTTGCGGGGGCTCAGAAGCAGCGCAGGCGGTGATCTCGCTGCGGCCCCGGGAGGGAAGCTGTGCTGGCGTTGCAGCGCGTGCGGGGGCGGCCCCGTAGCCTCGGCGGTGGAAAAGGCATGCTCGCGTCTGCGAGGTGGGCGATGCTGAGGGAAGCTCGCCTTGTGCGCGAGGCCAGCGATCCCATCCGAGTGCATTTACCGGATATTTTCTTTGCGTGGTCTATAGGTGTGGTGCCTCAGCCCATCACGAATGGATCTGCTCAGACGCAGGTGAGTATCAGCCTGCTCGGGTRCGCGCTCACGGCTGGGATGGCAGGGAGGTGTCCCCGTTTATCTCAGTTTAGGAGAACATATGGAGCGATCAAGGAGGACTAAGGGGGAGGCCAGGCTCCTGGGATGCCAGCTTGGGGAGAAATATGAGCCCGTCAGGATGACTTGCCAGCCTGCAGAGTGGAGAGGGAACCTCAGAGTGTCCCAGAGGCTCCTGTAGCTCAGCTTAACTGCTGCTGGCTAATCTTAATTGCTTCCTCCTGCAGCTTTAATTCAGGGGTTAAACAAGGCTGGTTTCAGCCCCATTTAATTATTTTCCCCAGTGACAGAGAACATAAGGAGCTGCTAAGCGCTGGCAGAGCTGCGTGGCTGGGTCCTGCTTGGGGCAGGAGGAGGGGGAGTCACGGAAAGCGGTGGCCCTTCTCCCGCCAGGTCTGCACGGAGAGAGCTGCACTCAGCTCTGCAGCGTGTGCGTTTGTGTGTGCGCGAACCACACACACAGGTCGCTTCAATTCAGAGTCCTCCCTCTCAGGCCGTTTACGTAGCTGGCCTTGTCTCTGGAAAAACTAGGCATTATTCTCTACCTGGCAGGGCTGGCTGTGATTTTCCTCATGAGGCTGTAGCATTTTTCTGCATAGCATTTTTTTCTTCAGTCTGTGCAAACTGTATTAACATTTTAATATCCAATAGCTGAATGGAGGATCCACATCTTCATCTCACAGCGACCTGCAAAGTCCTGGGAAAGAATCAGAGGTAAAAACCCCAAATGTATCCCCTCCTCTTTTTACATATTTATATATGTACATACCTTTGTGATATTGTGTAAAAATGCCTTTAAACGCATTTTCAATTTTGAGTCATCAAATAATCAAAATACACAATTTTCTTTCATATCTGGAGCTGTAAATCTCCATGAAGCGTACCTATGAGCTACTAGCAGCTGCCGGCTCCAGCTCAGAGGTGGTTGCGTTTCTGGGATGCATAAACAATTCCTTTAGCTTATTAAGGACTCAGGATCCTTCAGGCTGAAGTGTACTGTAGAAATACAAGCTGCGATCACAAAGATGTAAACACCAGGGGAAGGGGCAGTTATCTGTAAGCTCCATCTGTAAACTGCCCCCCCTCAAACCCGCATCTGAAACRTTTAACAGCCTTCAAATGTGAATTAAATGCCGTTATGTTCTCTACTGCTCTTTGGCTTTCASATGTGCGGAAACGAAAACATGCGGGGTTTGATTAAACCGAGTTTAAAGACTGCTGAGAGGTCTGAATTGCTTGGCCCGCTTCTGTCTCCTGCGAGCGAAGCGCTGGCTCCGCGAGCGAGCGTCCGAGCTGCGCATTCTTTCCGCTCTTTGTYAGGGGGACGGAGAAGCTCGCTGGCTGCCTGCGACCTCTGCCAGCAGCAGATGTCCTGTATTAATGGACAAGTTTAGCAAGGGTTCAAATGCATGCTGCTTTACCAGGTTAGACCTGCCTCTAAGAGGACTTAGCGTGCTCGGGCCTTTGGGCACCGTGACCTCCGTGGGGATGGCGACGGTACTGCCTGAAACAGGAACAGAGGAAAACGTCACGGGATAACTGCAGCAGTTAATTGGTGCCTTGTTAGAGGGCGACTCTTGCTCTAATAGCCTGAAACAAGGGGTGAGATGAAAGGATGCCTTCAGTAGCGTTGGAGCTGAAGTGTAATTACACTGACAGAGCCTGCAGGAAAAGAGTCGAAGGCTGGGAAGCTGGAAGGTTGCACAAAGCAGAGCCGTGAGGTTCTGGCCTGGGATGCTATTAGGAACAAGGCAGCTTGGAGCATAATAAATAGAGCTAGGGAACAGGCTGATCTCTCTGTGCAAGATGAAGGAGAAATCAAAAGTAAACCCAAGGCATAAATGTGATTAGATTGGTACTCTGTGTTATTAATTTAACAGTTTTTTCTTAAAATAATGAGTAGCTGATTTTTAAGGTGCTCAAAAAATTGTCATATTTAACATGAAGCTCTGCTAAAAATAGAAAAATGCCTCAGTACAGGCACTCCTTAAAACTTTAGGTCTTGATTCTGCTGCACATTTGTCAGCTGTTTACGTGAGTGCAGCGAGTGCAAAACGCTGCCTTTCAGCTCCCGTGTGCAGGGGCTTCTCCCATGCAAGCGAAGGCAACAGCAGTTGCGTTTAAGCGCTGCTTGCTGGCAAAGCCTCAATACAGATGTGATCGCTGAAGCAGAAGCTTTGAATTAGGCTGGCTACAGAACGTGCCACTGAAACCGATTCCGATGAAACAAGCCCCAGCAGAAAAGATGCTTCTCTATTCGGCCGGCTCCGCTGTGGGATGCGAGGGACTGAGACCCAGTGAAGAGCCCGTGTTCAGCAGGGACGCAATGGAGTAAAATCTTGTCAGAAATCCTCTAGAAGACAAATACTTACGTAGCAGAACGTGTTTAAACCTGCATGTTAATTGTACCCTGCGGCCTTGATGGCCATCTTTCACCTACCATAGGAACAAGAGGGTCAGGATTCGTTTACAGGCAACTGAGATTTTTGGCACATTGCAGCAGTGGCAGTGACTTCAGAAAGGAAAGTTAATTCTCTTATAAAAGCACTTTTATTAGGCAGATGGAAAGATGCTATTTTCAATATAATTCCCAGACAAACATTGCCTTGACTGGTACCTTGTGGCTGGGCACGGCTGATGGGAAACGCTGGCTGGTGCTGCTGTCCCCCCTGCCCTGGCACATCGCCGCATCCCGGCTTGGGTCAACCACCGGCGCTCTGGGAGCGAGCTGGCGGACGCRTCAGGCAGACGCGGGAGGGACCTGCTGTCACACCTACGCTGCTCACTCGGGAAGGCCCGGCCAGCTAGCTTCCTCCTGTGGATACTTTCTGCCAACACCAGAGACTTGTTTGTGTTTTTCCATAAGAAAAGCAGAGCGGTTTGTTTTCCCTTTGGCAACTGCTTCTGTATTTCTGCTTTTCCACTTCCAGTCATGGCAGCCACACATTCTTCAGGAGGGCAAAAACCCACAAAAAGTAATGTAGTAATTAACTCTGTGGCCACACAGATCCTGCTGCTGCCAGTTAAACCACAGACACGACACGGGGGAGGGACTCTGACTTTCTGCTCCAAAAAATGAGCTTGCTTATCATGCAYGCTGCAGGAAAGGCTTGCTTCTGGCTTCTCGCTAGGGTTATGCCAGGTAAAACACYGAAGGACACCGTGACCTCCCCTGCAGCTGCGGGGTGGATGCTCTGTCCAGGGGACAGGTTTCAGGGCACGCGTGTCTGTAGGTACGTGCTTCTCCCCGCGTGGGGCACGCCGCCCCAGGCAGCCTCTGCCATTGCCTTGCGTGTTGTGCAACGGGGGAACTGTTCGTATCTGACATCTTCTCTCCCCCTTCCCACCCAGGATGGGGAGTCTGAAAAGAAAGACCCGTTTGAGGAGAGCGGGTTGGCCCTGAGCCCAACGGCGGCAGAGGCCAAGGAGAAGGTGCGCGCCAAGCGGGTGAAGAAGAGGGCTCCGCAGATGGACTGGAACAAGAAACGAGAGATTTTCAGCAACTTCTGAGCCTCGCTAGCGGCTCCTTTCTTCCCTGTCTCCTCTCCCTGCACTTGGCTCTCCCTGGCCCGGACGTTTCTGAGGTGCCTAGGCCGTCTTCAGTGTCCACGTGAGATGCTTTGTGCTCTGCTCTTCACTGGTTGCTTTTATGAGGCGTATTTTAAAGTCCTTTTTTTTATTATTATTATTATTATTATTATTATTGTTACTCACCAGCGATTCTCATAAGACGAATGTGACCAAAGCTCCTTTTCTTGCTTGCTCTGGCTGCCTGCAGTTCCCTGTTCCTGCTGAGAAAGGACTGGAAGAGTTTAACTCTTGTTTCTTACCTGCGTAATTTAGGCTTTTATTACATTTTTTACTTTATTTTTTTTGTTTTGGTTTTGCGAGTGTCCCAGACTGAGCCCCATGGGATGCTCTGTGCCCCTGTGCAAATGTCTTATGTCCTCATGTCCCTCGCCTTGGGCAAGGGAGTCCAGAGRAGAGGTTGGGATGGTGGTGAGAGCCCCCTCCCTTGCCCCCAGTCTGCAGCACTAACTACTCACATCATGGGAAAACRGACAGTGGCTGTGAATTGCTCTTGTTGGCTTTGCTATTGAAATGAAAAAGATTTTTTTGTTTTAAATGAAGTCCCATATGTTTCTGGTTAGTGCAGGAAGCTCCCTCCCCACCAGCGCCTTTACCAAGGCAATAAAAGCCCCTTTCTCCTGCCCTCCCCCTTCCCTCCAGACAGCTCTGCAGAGAAGAGGGCAGGATTTAAAAACAAAACACAAACCCAGCAGCCCAAATGCCACAGGCCTCATGATTTGCATAATCAAATGCAGCAATGACTGGCACGGGGAAGGGAGGGGAATGAGGTGGAGCCRTCCCGCTCAGGGCAGCGAGTCCGTGCTCCCAGCAGAACTTCGGCAGCGCGAGGATCCGTCTTGGCAGCCCGGCTTAGGCGGCCTTGCGAGAGGACAAAAGCCASGAGATGCTACAACCTCCGCTCTTCAGGCAGACTTGAAAAGAGCACAAGCGAGCGTCTGCTGGCGGCTAGGAACGCGTGCCGAGGGGATCCCGCTCCAGCAGCAGGCTCGGCGCTCCGCAACGCGGGGCTCGGCCCCTCCGYGCACAGGCACCGCGTCCCGGAACGGAGCCCAGCTCCCAAGTGGTTTGGTACTTCTGACCCGGTATTTAAAACCTTCCTCTCTCCCCATCCATGTTTCCAGTCTGTAAGCATAACCGCGTCTGTCCTCTCCCTGTCGCGTTGATGGGGGATGAGGGAGGGGACGCGGGCCGGTCCTCCGAAGCCGTGCACGCCGAGGGGGTCTCTGCAGGGCTGGCTGTGAAGCAGGCAGCAGTTTGATGTAGTGGGCGATTGCTTTGCCTTCCTGTGCCCTCCTTTGTAAACACCCTGCTCTCAGCATTAGATCCTTAAAATGTATCTTTAAAGCATTACTGATTAAGCCAATTTAAGCTCTTCACTACTTTTCTTTGGCTGTAAATGAGGGAAGATGACTAAGATGGGATACAACACTAACAGCTTCCCAACAGAGGTGTTTTACCAGGGAAGGGTCCAGGCCACGAAGGCCTTGAGGGGTCCCGTTCCCTCTTACCAAGCTCTGATAATTCCCCAAGCCCAGCTGTTGTGGCTGCTATGTGTTTCAGAGCAAATGTCAAGGCAGCACTTGGAAGGGACTGGGCACAGTGGGATGCAGTCAAGTACAAAACCACTTTCCCCTGCTAAATGCAAACGGCAGCAATAACATGGGAGCTGATGACTATTCTGAATGAAACGCGTGGCTCAGGCTGCCCCGTGTTACTCCCCAGAGCTGCTGTGCTGCGAATGGGTGGCCTCCGGCTCAGCACTACGGCGATTGTTAAGGTTCTGTGTATATTTCGTAAATATTGAGCTCAAAAGGTGCCTTATAACATTTACTGCTCTCCTCAGCAGCTGGATCTGTCTYGGCACAGCACGTGGGTGCTGAGGGGCAGCAGGGAGGGCGGCAGCGGGGTCCGGGGCGTTGGGCTTCRCTGGGGGAGCAGCTGATGCACGTGGCTGTTACCTAGCTGCTGACAGACCGTGGAAACCCTCAGGGGCTGAAGGACACGATTTCTCTGTTATGAAAGTGCAAAATGTTTAAGGGATGAACAAGTTTAAAAGTGATTTTGGAGAGGAACTGGTGCAGGTGTTTGGCTATTGGTGATGAGACTGGGAGCAGGTTGATGGATCAYGATGGGGGGAGGTTTTCCTCCCCTCTGGGACTCTGCCATTAACAAGATGCCTCTTCCCTACTACACTTCAAAGACAGTTAGCTCCTCTCTTGTTGGCCACAAAAAACATTTGCGTACAAAAGAAATCTCTAATCTACTGAAGAATCCCTACTTTTCCATGATATGCACGTTACTTTCGGTGCCTGCATAGCCAAACCCCAGACAGTGTTACAGTCTGCGAAGGGCACAATGTTCCCCATTACATTACAACGTAATTGTCACAAGCCATGATGTATGTCAGAAAGCAAAGAAGTGTTTGTAAATACCTCACTTCTCATACAAGACTGGACCAGTGTAGTGGAGGGGGAAAGAAGAATATGTGGTTTTGAATGCAGATCAAAAGAAATCAGGTGTGCAAATATGTACTGATAAGATTTTAAAATCATAATCTCTGCTTAGTCCATGGAAACTGCTCCTGGTTAAAGCACTTGTATTTCTGACATCTTGTAGCTCGGTAGTAATTATTCAGTTCCTGTACATTTAACTTGGAAAAAAGAAATCAAAGTGTAAGGCTGTTAGCTGCATTGTAAAAACAAAATGTACACTGTAATGTCAGTAATAAACTTGGTTTTGCCATGTACAACTTATTTGCTCATTCTTCATCTATTTGGTAGGCAGCTTCAGAATGGAATTACATCCTCCTTTAGTGCATTATAAACTTTGCTTCCTCCCTTGCCTGTTTAAAGAGTAGCTGAAATTAGCCCTTTGAAGCTCTGCAGTGAAGTCAGCACTGCCCTTTTCTTTGAAGAACAAAAAAACCCACAAGCATTGCTGGTGTTCCTTCTGTCAGCTTCTGAGGTATGTGCTAGCCTAGATCCTGTAGGTACTGTAATYCCTCCTAGCACACACAAAACCAATGTGTAAGAGTCTTGGTTTCTCTTTTGGTGGTGACGGATAGTTTTTGGATGACTCTATGATTTATACTAGGTCTTCTAAGCATAAATTAGAGAAATCTGAAAGCAGAGAGAGCACCTCACTACAGCTTCTTGGGTAAAGAGAAAAATGTTAATGCTGCAGCTGTTTCATTGTCTCTAGTGCTACCTGTGTTCAAGAAAGCACTGCTCACCTCCAGCTCCCACTGTGGGATTTAAATACACAGTTAAATGCTGTCCAACTGTGGCCTTAAATTGAACAGCTTTGCCTGGATCAGTTTGTCTTGTTGAGCACAACCATTTTTGTCTGGATGAGTTTGGCTAAAGTAGCAATAAGGAGTGAAGCCTGGCTGGCTTGTCTGCTGCCCACTGTGCTCTGTGTTCCCCTGGGCTCCCAGGACTCAAAGGTTGCTTGTCCAGGCGGTGGCCGCCTCTGATCCTGCTTGTGAAACCTTCAGCTGTACCTTGTTAAATGCAGTGTCCCTCTCTGCCAAGGCTACACAGGCGACTTGGCATGTTGTGTGCTGCCTGCTCTCAGCTGGCAGAGCTGGTTGCTATGGTCTCATGCTTTGGTGAGGTCACCAGTACTCTCCTCCCCCCGCCCTGTGCTGCAGAGATGCCAGCAAACCCTATGGGTGGAAAAAGCCCCCCCTCACCTTTATTAAATGTATATTTACAAGCAGCAGCAGGTTCTGCAGGACAAAGGGTTTCTCGCCAGCTGTCCCTGACACTGCGTAGCCTGCCGCTCTTCTGGGCCATGCATGGGCATTCAAACAGGACCTGGAGCCCGCAGCACTGCTGCAGCAGGACTGATGCACTTTTAAAGACACTTTCTCCCTCCTGAGAGCTCAGACATTGCAAGGCAAGCGTCTCCCTCCCCAGAGATGCTGAGCTGGCTGCAGCTCCTCYTTCCCTGCAGTCGCACACTCAGCCCCATGCAAATGTCCTTACTAGGGCTCAGCTCTGGGCTGCTGCTGTGCTGAAGCAGCTCTGTGGCATTAGGAAGACTGGTTGATCTGTCAGCGTCTCTTAGCAGCWGGGCAAATGTCTTGATTGAGGCAGTCTCTGCAGCGAGGATTCACGGGCAGGCAGGTCTGCTGGCCAAAGCCCACCAAGAGCCAGTTTATGTCCCTCCAGAGATCCCTGCAGTGAGAAGAGWGTGTGAGCAATCCAATGCAGTTGTTCAGAGGGGTTAAAGAACAGTCTATGCTTTTAAATGGATACTTTTCCTCCTACGGCTTGTTCCATTTGGCTCCTCGAGCCTACTGGAGGTGGGTCCCAGCCYGCTGCTAAGTACGGCCCTCCCAACCTTTCCTTACCCCTCTGAAATGGGGGTGGCAGGGGGAGCATGGTGGGGGGGAACATGGGACAAAGGAAGCACACATGGTCACTGTCTTGTGCCAAGGCAAAGGCACAGGCCAGACATGGAGATAATACAGACCAGGAGGCACTACCTGTTGATTAGCATTCACTACAGAAGATTAAGCATCGTTGAAGGCTAGAATCCAATCATGGCCTGATGCTGCTGTGGCTATTAGGCTCAGCAAGGTCACATGTGGAAAAACACCTGGCTTGGAGCATGGAAAACTTGTCTAGGCAAGAGCAACTAGCATCAAGGCCTCCAGGTACTTTGCTGCAATAGCGATGCTTGACATATCTGACAGCAGGGAAACAGCGGAGATGCTGTTGCTGCTCTCTGGGAGCATTGGTGGATTAGTCCCCCGTAAAAAAAGAGAGACCTGGATTGCAGTCACTGAAAATACCATAAGCAGGACTGTGGGCAGATAAAGTTCCTGCAACCAGCACGAGGGGCTTTGTATGGAGAAAGGAAACCGGGGTGTGAGCTCTCACCTGGGCAGCCAGTCCTCCAGTGCCACCCGAGTTTCCTCAGGGGATCTGGTCTCCTTCTTCACCCACTTCAGCCTGTTTGTGATTCTGTGCACATGGGTGTCCACACCTAGCATGGGAGATCGCAGAGTTTGGGTGGGGAAAGACATGCCTGAGTGGAGACAGCACAGCCAAGGCTGCTTGCTGCAGCAAACCAGATGCAATACCCCGCAGTGGGCTTCCTTCATGGCTACGGCAGTGGGGCAGGCAAAATAGAAAGGAAGGGTGACTTCAGAACAAACATGCTAGCTTCTTCCTAGRACCAGAGCCAAAAGCAGAGGGGGTGGATATCTCACACCATGCAGCTAGCAACATACRGACACACTCTGACACAGCCTTCCTACAAAGGTCTGTGCGCTGTGATCCAGCAGSCACAGGGCAGCCAGTCCTGGGCTCTCTCCCTCCGTGTGTTTCAGCTGGTGTTATGCAAGCTGCAATCTCTGCCCCTTCCTTTACCCAGATGGAAAACACATTTCATAATACCTACTAAGACAAGAGGGTTTGTGAGGCTTAAACGAATGTTTATAGAATGCTTTGAGCTAAAAAGCTCTGAATGCAAAGTATATTATTGTTAGATCAGCAGCGATAAACCTGTCTCTATGGCTAATTGGGCAAAACCCAGGAAATTGCTGTAAACAGGAAGACTTAAGTCTTGCCTCCTAAATCAAAACTGAACACACAATTATTCGGAAAACAGTTGGCTAGTTTGGCTCCCTCTAGACTTCCCTCCCCCACAGCAGGGAGAGAATAAGAGATCCAAAACGCCGCTGAATCTAGCACAAGAACCATGTTTTGTGCAGCCGACGGTCACCAGTGGGGCTGCAGGAGTCAGCTGCTGCCCGCACTGCCCTTGGGATTGCACACTGGCTTCAGCAGGAGTCATTCATCAGGTGGCACCATCACCAGCTTTCCCAGGGCTCCTCCATTAAGCGGCAAATACTCTTGGAATATTAATCTGTCCCCAGAGGCCCCCCKGCTGCGCGGCCCGCCGGAGCGCCGCGGCCGATCTTCCAGCCCCATCTGCCGGCTGCTGCGGGCAGCACCACAGCCACGCTCCCGGCTGCGCTTTCGAAACAAATATTGTGCAGAAACGAATCCGGCCTGGGTCTGTCCCAGGCCCACCTCCACCGCAGGCCTCCTCCCAGACTCCCGTTGCTGAAGCACACGGTTCCACAGGGGGTAGRGCTAAGCACTCGCTATGCTCTCAGGTCAAGAAACACGGCAAAGAAACAAATGCGCCCGTGTCACAAGCCGCCTGCCCAGCTAAGTGTCCAGCCACAGGAACTAGAACAGATCAGAAAGTCAGTAGCCACAGACTGCCTGGAACCAAATCCTTCCACAGCTCATCAGGAACTACCGACTTCAAATGGTTGCCACTGGAAACCAAGCTCTGCTTCTGCCCTCTTACAGCTTGCCCAACAAAAATCCCAAATGAGATTTGTTTAAACAGAAACAAGCTTGGTAAAAAAATAAACTCAGATTAACATAAAATTATCCTCAAATCACAAAATTTTCCCCAACTCTGTCTCACTTGACACCAAGGAGATGTCGAAGCATTATTCTACTAGCACATCTTTTTGGATGCTTACCAGCTAGGCAATACTTGCACTGCTCACCAGCATCTGAGGGGAGAGAGCTGACCCCCCATGGGGATATTTGCTATCAACTCTGGGGAAACCCTAGCTGGGTCCATGCTTAACTCGTAGCAACTCATCAGTTGAAAGTGGTCAAGGACCACGTCCTTCGCCCACACAAATACAAAACGTAGTCTGCAGTGGCTATACTGACGCAATGCTACCAGGGCACTGAGGCAGGCAGTTTACCCAGCTTGCAGTGCTTCCCCTCTGCCCCAGGAACGGATCAGGCAGGATCTAGGAGGAGAGGAATGTGGAGAACATGGTCCAACCTACTTATCCCGGACACACTGTTCCAAGCGATGTGCATAGCCAAGTGGGCCATTTTGGGCCCAACTCCTGGCAGCTTCACCAGCTCCTCCACAGTGCTTGGTATGTCGCCCCCATACTTCTGCTTCAGGATGGCTGTCGTCTGTTTTATATACTTCACCTTGTTCTGAAAAACCAAAGGCAAAGGCAGAAAATCCAAGTTCCCCTCCAATACAGGGAAAAAAGAAAAACAGCTCAGAAAACAACCCATTCCTGAGTGCATGTTACATGTGAGGCCATGCGCTTGAGTTTGCAGAGGGGAGACAGAGGTCTTTGATTTCTCCTTGAAAGCAAAATGCTGAAACATGGTTGGCTCTAACCTCCTCCGCATGCTCAAGGCACTGCAGCAAACAATCCTGCTGTGGGTACAAATTGCTAAGGTTGGCGTAAAACACAGTGTTCCAGGGTAAAGATCACCAAGGGGTATGAAAACGCCACCGCAAACACAGGCTGAATACAGGCTGTGGACATGTCTCTCAGGAGCAGGGTAGATTCACAGCCACTGCCTTCACCACCTGCCTGCAGCACAGCCACTGACCGTGACACACAGCCTGCGAAGGCCGAGCAGCCCTCGCCCTGCCTTCCCGCCCCGGGCCTCCGCGATGTCCCRGACAGCTGCACGAGAGCAGAGGAAGGCGGAGGGGGTTCCTCCACACGCACGTCAGGCGCTGCTACGATCCTGCACTCACCCTCCAGAATCCTACAGGGTAAATGATCTGCCCAAGCGTCGCATCATCCATCTGCAAAATACTGTCGACTGTGAGGCCACGCTGCCTCAGGCGCAACATGGCTGCTGACGTCACCTCGTCCTTGGTCTGGCTGGACAGCATCAGCGACAGCAGGACCTGGTAGCGCATAACCTGGAGGAAAGGGAGACAGTGAGACACCCAAAGGGATCTGAGAGGATCCTGCCAGCTTCTCCGCTGGGTTCTCTCCAACCCAGTGGCATCTTCATTCCAATGCATAGTATGGAGCTACCCTGGTTCAGCCATATCCACCCATAAGAGACTACAAGGCAGCAACAGAAATTAATAACCTTTTACTTCCCCACCACATCAAAAGAGGAGAGAAGAAACACCTCCAATCTAAGAAGCGTGAAAAGGCAGAGAGCAGCTACTGCCCAGTGGGATCTCGTATGCAAGGACCTCAGTGTTTAGCCGCAGAGGGCCAGACAAATTTTTTCCTGATGGTGGTACTCATAGGAGATTTCGCGGGAAGTACAAATGCCCATCAACTTTTCATGCAACTTGTGCTCTAAAGTAGCTTCTGAAAATCCTGTTCCTTTTCCACTAACCTTCAGGAGGAACTGAGTATCTGACTCTAATGAGCTCCATAGCGAACCCATCCTAAAGAACTGGGATAACAAGCAGAGATCAGGAAATGCTGCCCAGCAACCAGCGGAGTTCCTCTGACGCAATCACGCAGAGTTTGGCCCAGAGCATTCATCTCTTGTTTTTCAATTGATTTTTTCCCAGATGTGATTCTGCCCTATGGTCCCACCTTCCCCACCAGTATGAGGAGGATGGTGTAAATAACCAGGATAGGTGCAGGACAACACGGGTTACAATCCTTCCTCCAGCTCCCTTGCGAGCAAAGATTACAAAGCTGGAGGCGCACCAGGAAAAATCCAAGAGCGTGGAAGCTGTGTGAAGAGTACTGGTGCTGTACCGAGGGTTACAATATCTACTTTATCTTGGAAGGAACAGCTCTGCTCCCCTAGGGAAAAGAGTTATTTCCTAACCTTGCACTGCTGTTCCCCCTGGCCCCACTGCAGCACTTGGTGCTGGCCCACGTGTTTGCAGAGCGTCACACACTGCCCGAAGCTGCAGTCAAAGCTGACCATTTTCACCAGGGATCCAAGCCCCAGACACGACCCCAGCAACAGGGAGAGCGTTACATGCAACGAAGCCGTGCAGCTGTGTCTTGAAGATCCCTCCCTCCGAGCCCCGCAGGTCGGTGTGGAGCACGCAGCTCACGCTGCTCTCCCAAGTCTGCCTGCTGGTTGTCTCCACGTTCCCACACGAACGATGCGCAGGGAAAGCGCGTCCCTACGGCCTCAGGTCCCAGCACTGCGCCACGGCCCTGCTCTGCTTTGTTTTTTGTACTGATGTAAATGCTCCCCTTAGAGGGTGGTGTCATTTGAGGCCTTTGATTCCGTTCCAGGCTTGGGGAGCACAGTGCCAGCCCCAGCATGGCCCTTCCTTTCAACTAGTATCCCCTTAAAAGTGAATCACGAGAGGGGARGAAGCCAATCTGTGGTTCTGTGCTGTTCTGAAGAGTATAAAAGCAGCCTGGAAAGCTTCCCTGAGCTGCCCTCGCCTTCCCCCTGTGCTGTTTTTCCTCTGTATTACAGAGCCATCCYGCTGCATACTTTCCTGGGATGACTACAGAGATTTTTAAGAAAAAAAGGACATGCCTTCAYGCTCTTCCAGCCTACCCCAAAAGACAGTGCTGCCACAGTACATTTTCAGGGTTTTCACTCCAAGCCCAAAATCATATTATTTTTGCCTCAGCTCCTGCTCTTGGTTCATCCTGATAACTCTTCTGACGGCAGTTTAAGCAGAGGACAAGGGCTTCTCACAGCTGTGTTTGCTAGCCAGCCTCTAATGCCAAGCATAGGCTGAACGTGAGCGAAGGACAACTCAGAAAACACCCGCTGCCATTCCATAAGGACCCCTTGAAGCCAGCGAGCCAGGCACAGGAGAGGCAGCTGCTGACTCTCCTGCCCCAGCAGGATAAACTCTTTCTCTTATACACACGCTTGTGCAGCAGCCTCTCATGGGAATGATCCCAGCCTAGAGTCCTGACAGGTCCTGCATTTTTTTTCTGTTTTGGAGATATCCAGAGTGGGACATAACCATGGGCAACATCTCTGTCACCTTCTAAGAGTGCAGAATGGGCTGTGCTGACAWGCACGAAGGAGACCAGAAGGCTGTAAAAGCAGGGCTGTATGTTTGTGTGCCCATCCACTGAGCAGAGCAACAGGGCGTTACCTGCGGAGGCGCGCTGCTGTCGAAACACTTCTGCACTCCCATATGATCCACGGGAGCATCTCTGCTGCTCCGCATTTCCCGGATACGCTCCAGCTGCTGCCGCCAGTGCCTTGGCTCCCACTTTGGTCTCTTGGGCTCGGGCRCCCCCTCCTCGGCACCATCCCCCTGTGCGGATTCATAGGCGATGGTGATGCTCTTCCCCCTCCTGCTGCGCTTTGGGGCACCRGCTGCACCGCCGACCCGGCTCGCTGCAAGAGACGGGAGAGGTTTTCTGGGGGAAACCGAGGCCTTGGCTTGCCGTCAGCACGCCCAGCCTCAGCCCCCTGCACCAGCTGCCGCCCGGGGGACCCCGGCACGGGGCAGACTCCTGCGCCCCCCAGACTCCAGACGCGCCCCCCCCCGCCTGTCGCTGCCAGGGCCACCACAGACCCCCCCCCCCGGCCCGTCACGGCC
>PTFA01000481.1:257383-302072 GCA_003342895.1 Casuarius casuarius | reverse complement strand
GTGCTGCTGGGGAGCAGAGGAGCCAAGCAAACGCCGGCGCAGCGGGCAGCCTTGCGGCATCGGCTGCGGCCCTGCCCCGCCACAGGCCCTGCTCCCCCAGCCGCGCGCGCTGCCCCTCGCCTCCCCGAGCGCGGTGCGGGCTCGGCCCCGCGCTCGAGCAGCTCCCAGCACTGCCACTTCAGCACCACCCAGCCACGAAATCGCGGCGATTAGCACGGCAAGACGCCGCAATTTACCCAGGTACTTTGCAATCGGAGAAATTGTGCGTGCGGCTGCTGCAGCGCACGGCTCTAAATGTCAAACGGCTCTTCGAGCACCTCTTAACCTTATGTGTTTGCATAAATTGCTTCAAAAATCGGGTAGCAAAGCCCCTGCGAGGAGATGTGTGCTGAGAGGCAGGAGGTGGAGATGCTCTTACTATTCATGGAGGACAGGGAGAAAAAAAATCAATTTGATACTAAATTTAGACTCAAATATCAAGTTTAAAAATAAACTTCCTGGAAACCTGTTGGTGCACAGATTTATTATAAGGCCTGGAATCTGCCCTATCGTGTTGGACCAGCTTTCTCCCAGACCCACCGATCCCACACGGCTTTGACACCGGCCAGGTATTTCACAAGATGCTCTAGCAGGAGAGTGAAGGGTTATTTAGCAACCTATGGAGTGAGCAAGCCCATACCCCAGCTGCGAGGGGCTGGGCAGGGTGCGCGGTGGCTCGTTTAAGGCTGCGGTCGCATTGGAGATGTACTTAAATAAATATCTACCCCTTTTCAAAGCCTACAAAGCCTTCGGGATGTAGACAGGGAAAAATTTGGAAAAATGCTCTCAGCTTCCACATTGCTGAAGGCAAAGACCACGCTGAAACGGCGGGCGGCCCTGGGAGGTTTCCTTTGCATTCCTGTCCGCAGCACTGGGACAGAGCTGCAGTTCCCACTGCCAGTATTTGCACGGATTACCGGTGCCTCTCACTCGAGATGTCCAAAATGGACATTAACATTTTATAAAGGATAAAAATGCACGAAAAAATTGCTATTAACAGTCTTTATTAAAAGCCTGGATGTGTGCCCCTCTCCCCCCAGTGCCTTTTCCTTTCAAGGGACGTGGGATTGCAGTAAGAGGGCAGCGAAGGAGAGGCTTTTACGGTGGGACCAATTAAATCTTGGTGCGATTTCACCACTTCAATTTTAGTGCTTCTCTTAGGATAGCAGGCCTCCCAGCTGAATTAACGGTTTGTACCCAATTGCCTTGAAATTAACTTAAACTAATTAGATAAAATACTCCAGTAATTTTATTACAATTCGGCCTTGTCTAGCATTGGAAGAGCGTCTGAAATACGGCCGCGGCCGGAGGCGCTCTGCCGCGAGCTCCTCGAGCGCCGCCGGAGCCCCTGCCCCGGGCTGGGTCGCTGGCACGGGGGCGTCAAGGGGCTCACGGAGCCCGGCTGCTCTCGCGGGACCCCCAGGCCAGGGCTCCAGCACGCAGGGGAGCCGCTGGGTGCCGAATCAGTGCCAGAGAGCAAGCAAATAAGACCGGCCTTGCCCCAGTGCCACCTGCCTCCGCGCTGCTCCCAGACTCTCCTTCCCCGCAGCCGGGGAAGGGTTTGCAGCGTGGCTGCAAACTGCTGCCCTGTTTCTAGCCAGGCACCGCTGCGCTTTCTGGTCCAGGGGGTTTATTTGTTAAGATAGCTCAAAGCTGAGATTTCAATGTGGGAACGTAATCTTTGAAAGTGCAACTTCCTTTTGCTTCATCTGCCTCCGCGTGACCCTTTAGGACCCAAACATCAAGCAGAATTTTTTAAGCTTAAGTATCCCTTAAGCTTTTCTGGGTTTCATAACATCCTTTGAGCCCACAGAGGTTACACACCCAGCTGAGAAATGGTCTTGGCAGAGGGCACGTTCAGCTGACCCATAACAAAGTGCTGCTTTAATGATGCAGAGTGCACGGCGCAAAGCCCGTCACAGCCCGTGATCCTAGGAGACTGCGAGCGCTACTCCTTTAGCAGCTGTTCCTTTATAAACTGCCTCAATCAAGAGACAGTATGTCACTATTTTTCTATTCAGAACATCTTAATTAATGCATTGCCTATCTTGGATCAAAATCAATGTTAACATCCTCCCACCAGCTACCAGGGTAAGGTGAACAAAGCACAGAGTAAAAGGAAAACACCAAATCGAGCTATTAAATCATGGGAAGAAAAGCATTTTTGGAGCTAAAGGAGAAGTTTGAAAAGGTTGAATCTTATTCTGCCATGTGCCAGGCCAGCACAGGGCTGTAGTTTAGTTAGTTATTTGTAGTTAACTTCTCAGTGGTGATAGCAACCGCTCACAGTGAGGTCCCCGCTGGCTAATTATTGCACCAGCTCTCACCTCTGATAAACAGGTCTAACTCACTACAAAGATGATGTAAAAGTTTCCTGAAAGGGATTTGTGGAAAGGATCCTATCTGGGACATATTAGGAAACCAGATACTGAAGTAGTTCCAACAGTACAAATTCAAAGGGGATGGAGCTCCTAAAACTCTGCCTTCCCAAAGCGGACAGCAGCTGCTTCGCACACAGTCAGTATTTCTGTATTCGGGAAGAGGGCTGCGGCAGCATCTACGGTGGAAACGCAACTCTGCCCACCTGAAGTTGCCCATTTTAGCCCAAATTCCTGGAAAAGCATGCGGGAACCAAGTATGTGCCTTAGTGTCAGGGGAACACTGGAAACCATATGAAAGATATTAGTTCGTCATCAGAGGGCTTTAGACACTCACGTGTTTGCAGCACGTCCAGAGGAGATGGATGTTGAAACAGCAGTTGTTCTGCCGCTCTTTTTTCTTGGAGATGAAAACATGCCACCAGCCATGTAAGGCAGATACCTGATCACAATGAAGTGAAGAAAAACCTCTTGGCTCTTATCTTCTGGAAGGCTTCTACAAATGTTACATGAGTTCTGTTTAAAATTTTTTATTTATTATTATGCTAATAACCAAAACATTCAGTTTGCTACACACACGTTATTAATGCCAACATTTTAAATGACAGCATCAGGAACCTTCCAGATAAACCTTCCAGAGCAGCCCTACGTATCCCAGAGATGGTTTTCTCCCGAAAAGGAAAAGCAGACTGTGAGAGGGGACCAGGCGGAGGGAACCAGTCGCCCCGTCTCCTGCCTCGTACCATGCAACGGGAGGCGATGGCACAGACCTGACCACCGCAAACTTTGTCTCCGCAGAGAGGTTTACTTCTCTCTTGTCGAGATATCGCAAAGTTCACCTTGACAGGACTTTAAATCATCTCCTTGAATCCTCCTCCTACTGACTTCTTGAATAATTATTTCGGCACTGTTTTGCCTCCAAGTTTTTGTATGATATTATGTTTTTCCAGACCTTCTTGGTGCTCGTACAGGACACAGGCATCTTGGCTGTGCCCTACACATTTCACACCCAGAAACCCTTAGAGACCCTTCCCCAAATTCCCCTTATAGCAAGTGTCCAACTTCCAGCCAGCAACACCCATTCTCTACAGCCTTTGGCTTCACGTATCGATTACTACAGGCCAAGCGAGCCTCATTCATTCACACTGCATAAAAACAGCAGAAGGGGCAGAGGGACCAAGTCTCTCTCTCTCTCTTTTTTTTTTGCTTTACTTTTTATTTTTCCTGCGGACAAAAAAAAAATTCTAGTTCATACCCGTAGCACATAAGAAGCAGCGTATATAATCAGTGTGTGGTTTAATGAAATACAGCAGCAATTCCCAGTTCTCTCCACAGTGAGCCCCAGCAAACATTTCTGTTTGTTTTCTACGGGAGTGGCCGAGTCCCACGGAGACATCTTTCACATCATAAGCTTAAAGAAAGAAAATTCACAAGTGTCTTTATAAAATGTTAACTTTGGGCTGTAACAAACTGGGCTTGCGATTTAACAGCTTCAAAGCTTCTGCTCAAAAGAAAAGACATGTTAGAGATGGAAGCTTCCTTTGGAAAGGTTTACACCACTTTCACATTTATCCCTTTAGGATCTACTTAATGTCAACCTCCAGCTGGCAACGGAGTTGCTAGAAACCATCAGAAATAATGCTGTTCTGCTGTACCAGTGTGGTACTGTAAAAGGAACAGATTACGGTGCTGATGACACAGCACAAATAGTTCAGAATTGGTTGAGAAAAACATCTGAAAATACCTTACTCTTTCCTCAAAGAACAGAATTATCACCTGCAAATATCCAGGATCCACATACAATCAGGGAAACACACGTTGTGCTCGAGTTTGAAGTCATGAAATGACTGACCCTTCAGTGGAGCTAAAACAAACAACAAAAAAGGAAAGCTGGCAGCTGCAACGGGAACAGTGGTGTAAGCTCCAGAGGAAGGCGACCATCTGCATCAGTGTCCCAGGGGAGAGCCCAGGAAGGTCACAAACCGGCCCGCCAGCGAACGCGCGCTAGTCCGTGCTCTGCTGACCAGGGGAGCTGTCGCCGCGTTCGGTATTGCATGGACCGAGTGTATTATTTGCCTTAGAACAAGTTACTCGTCTTTCTACAAGGAATACTCCAGCACGGACCAGAGTGTGAAATAAACTGAAGGAACATGGACAAACATTTCTAAAAGAGCACACCTCCTAACACACACGTGCACCATCCTACAGCAACATCCGATGGAAAGGTACTACTGGCCTCTGGCTCAAGCCTCGCACGCTCTTCCCTTTGACACCACGCTAAGCAAGGGTGCGTGTCTGGCTGTGGATCCGCAGAGGAGCCTCACGCTGGGCTTCCACTGCGAGTAGCGGATCGACTGTTTGCATTCAAAAGCTGTATCTAGAGATCAGGCAGGTAAGTATTAATATTTCTCTTTGTAGAAGATCTAATTGGGTAGCAGAAGGAAGGAGAAGCTATTAGCAATAGGCCACAGAAGAAATGAAAAGGGTTGCGTTTAAAGAAAAATCTCACTCCTAGAACAAAAAAGGATATATTTTAGTATATTTTAATAGTAAAATGATTCCTATTTTTCAAGCAGGCTAATGGCAAAGTCCTACCTGGATGAGTCTTAGGAATATTTTTGCTTCCCAGTCCTGCTGTACCAGGGCAAAGTCTCAGAGGTCGTGACTCTATCTGCAATTGCCAGTGCAGAACAATTCATAACAATCCACAGCGTACTTCCATCGCTAACAGCAACATTACTATAACTTCGGCATTGAAATCACTTTGTCAAATAACCACAACACGGGGTTTTATTCAGTCTCCCGCTTAGGGGAAGAGCAGGAGAATTAGTTTTAAGTAACAGTCTGGGTTCATATTTGTAGCAGGCTAATGAACAGAGGAGATGCCAATATTTTATTTAGTAAAAAGGTATGTATTCAGGTAGCAGAACACCTTACAGTAACTAACTTAGCAGGAAATGTTAAAGTCATAGCACAGCCCTAGATCAATTTGGGGAGTAGGGTAGGGAAGACAACAGGGAGACTGTACGGGAAGCAGCTTCAGACTCGAACCTTGGCTTCCAATATAACGTATTCAGAAAAATATTGCATGAAAAGCCTCAGGATTTTAGTTCTTTCATAGATGTATATTTACCAGTTTTCACAAAGACTGCAGGAATACGATTATAAACAATAAATTAGGACTTCATGTTGCTATCATTTGGCATAACACAATCAGGCATTTTTTTCCTTTTTAAATATAAGGCAACACAAGCCAACACATAATTTAATCCGTCTTTAGTCAAATTGCTTAACTTTGCTAAAGAGTTATCACTAAAGAACGGTTTATAGTACACTTAAAAGAATTTAAATAATGACATGATTAAGTGTACTAACTTACGCAAGGAGTCAGAAAACGTACTCTGCTAAGCTTTGAAACCTAAATATTTGTTACAGCCCAGAACTACACGTCTAAATTAAAAAAATACAAATAAATGTTTTCTAATTTTTCCATTTACGAAAAACTTTAAGAATCTCTAGCCAACTATGACGTCACTTCAAAACTTGTATAAGTTTTTTTTTTAATTTTGTATGATGTCTTAAGATCTTAAACCATGCTCGTTAAGGAAAGTTCAAGGAGCAAATACTTAAGGCTTTGTTTTTCAAAGGGCTGTGAGGGAGGCCAGTGAATGGCAGAGGCCAGTGGGTTCACCCATACACAATGCTACTCAAACCCACACTACCAGGCGACATTCATACAGAAATATTACACTTAAAAGTTACAGTGTAGAGCAATATTTTTAGCCAGTGTACATATAAAGAATCAATGCATTTATTTTTTTAATTTCCAAACTTGACTGTGATCATTATGTTCAAGTATTAGTCTCATTAACAGAGATGAGAAATTTTCTACTTACAACAAATTTGGCTATCGAAAAGGAAAGGTATGTTCCAATACGCTGAAGAAAACAAGACGCTGAGGTTATCCAATAGTTAGTGTCCTACTGGTCACCGACTCAACTAGCTGCTGTGACGTGGGAAAGGAACAGAAGTAGTTAGGCACCAAGACTCTGGGAAAAAGGTATGTTATAAATAGCTTCACTAATTCCCAGAGAAGAGAATTGTTCCATTAAATCTACTGTGGCGTTTTAATGTAGAAGAATATGGGACTCTAAGTCCCACAGTGTCTCACGGCTGGAGCTTCACTTCAGATCAAACACTGCTCATTCCATCAGTGCTGCTACTGGAATGTGATAATGCCACGTCACTCCGCGTGTCCTTTCATTGCACCGGAGACAAGCTTCTCGTTATGTCTCCTCACCCTGAAATTAATTCTAGCTACTGGAGAAGCAACTGAACCCTTTTTGGAGTTGTCAGTGGGTCTGGATTCCCACAGTAAAACCGCAGAACAGCACTTCACATCAGGAAGGCCAGACTCCTAGCAGCAAGGGGTTCAGACAAAGTTAGCTTTTACACCGGCGAAAGGGGAGCGGGGAAGGGAAGTACGATGCAGAGAGAGGCAGCTACACCGCCTGCATCCTAAAACTGCCATTCCCCCCTCCCCCCATACCCTGTCCGCAAAAAAGTGTCAGAAAAATCTGCCAGAGACTTTCGACTTTGGACAAAGTCTAAACGATAAATGCAGACGTCGCTGCAAGAAATAGCAGAAAAGCTTCTTCCTATATTAATGTCTAAATATATACCCCTAGCTAGCTCTTTTCAAATGTAGGCTTTTTTTTCAATTAAATAGGCCTCTAGACAGTGCAAATGGTCAATGTTTAATGCATTAATGAAATGGGCTTTTGAGTTGAAAATAAGCCCTGCTTCCTGACAAATTCTGTTGCTCTTAATCTTCAGAGGAAATTGAGATGGAAATTTAAGCAGCTATGCTACCTACCAGCTCTTTAAGGAGCTGGCGAACAGATGCAACTGTGAAACCCTGCAGCAACTTAACATCAGTCCAGCAAGTAGTTACTAAGCAGAAGGCAAAAGCTGCACAACGGGGATTCTGCGGTGAGGAAACAGCTGTGGCGTGAAGTAGTGTAATGAAATTCTTTGAAACAAAAGGCATGTTAAATATTTGATGCATAAAGGAGATAGATAACATGTAAGCAAAGCTCTTAAATATACAGTATGTCTTCTTCCAATGGTTACTATAATGATCACACAAGTTTGCAAGTTAAAAATGCCTTGCTTATTAATTAAAATTAAGACTAAACCTATAATTTTGTCTGTGAAAGTGACTGCAGCCTATCTATACCCTGGGTGTTGAATATGAAGATTTCGACTATCAGTTGGTTCAGGTGCTCGGTTCATGGGAGGCCGATGGACTTTTCCCAGCACGGCCATGCTCTGATCTCTGAAGCAAGACTGCTGGAAGTCCCCACTTAGGTAATCCATGGTCTGCATCACATTATTCTGGCTGGACGGACCAGCTCCAGCTCTGTAATGAGTTCCTCCTGCACAATCTAGTGGCGCTCCCGTTGGCTGTCCGCCGTGGAAAGGCATGGCAAGGTCCTGGGACCCAGAGCTGTCACTGTTCGGTGTGGGCAGAATGTTATTCCATATGGGCTGGAAATAGTGCCCGTTGGTATATGGCAAGGGTCCCTGCAATCCATTCACAGGTGGAGAAGGTGTAGGCTTCTCAATGGGGGGCTTCAAGTTGAATGACTGGCCCATGCACAGTTCTTGAGGGTAGTTTGTTTTGCCAGGAAAACTCTGCCCTGCAATCTCTCTCTGAGGGTGCTTCCCTGCGAGTCCAGCAGGCCCAGCAGCATCCCCACACATTTGCTGCAGATGTGCAAGCTGATGCTGGTTCCATGCAACCGATTTGATTTCACTCTGGTATGCAGACGGCACCCTGTTAATATTCACCATGGGCACATTAACAGAGGCAGAAGGAATAGCAGCAGCAGCATGATCTACAGGGTTTACTACACAGGAAGGCATGGGTGTAGGGACATTGTGAGTAGATACCCTGGTACTTGCATTGATAAGCAGGTTGCGACTTATAGGACTGGGGTTTGCAATCTGTCCCTCACATACTGAGGTAGTGCTAATGCCAGCTCTGGCCTGGCAGAACTGGTTAATCTGGTGCACAATGCTGCTCAGGTCCGGTGGCTGGTTCTGCTGCAGGGTGGCAGCCATAGAGAGGGGAATGGTTGAGGTAGACACGGTCACATTCGGCGGCGCATCTGCATCCGGCATCTTTCTGCTTCCATGTAAACCTGGCTGCAGCAAAGGATTCGGGGGGTGCTGCAGAGTCTGGTGTGCCATGGTCTGAGGATGCGGCAAGCCCTGCGGCTGCTGCATATTCTGAGGGTGCGGCAGCGCCTGCGGCTGCGGGATCCCCTGAGGGTGCGGTAAGCTTTGTGGCTGTGGTATCCCCTGAGGGTGCTGCAAAGTCTGTGGCTGTGGTATACTCTGGGGGTGCGGCAAAGTCTGTGCATGCTGGAGAGCCTGCTGGCGAGCAAGCGCCTGGGGGTGGGTTAAAGTGCTAGGTGCAACGTATGGTGTGGAAGGGGGATTCATCATCGCTTCCGGCAGCAGACGTGTGCGTGTTCCGTCAAAGTCTTTGATAATTCCTTTTGCTGGAGATTTGACTATCGCCAGGAGGCCTGTCTTCGTGGTGGCCTGAGACGGGTAAGGACTGTACCTCTGCCCCGAAGTATCAAGTCCGTTCACAGTACGGCGTATGTGTTTCCTCTGGGGAACTTTGACACTGTTTGGAAAAATTTTTATAGTCAGTGGATTGTTGGCGACCTTCTTAGCATAAGCATCCAATTCTGCTGGGGTAGGATACTGTGCAGATCTCATTTTCTGTGTAGTGTCCCCTGCGGAGAAAGGAAATTTATCAATACTGACTCTGGCAAATAAGGGATCAACCTCAGGATGAGAAAGTTACACAGCATGGGTAGAAAACCTCCGGGGAATCAAGTGGCAAGAACTTCATCTTCCCAGACCAGCAGATCATACACCAGGTACCTCATTCCTTTTATTACCTGGCTACCAACACAACCCCCAATGCAACTTAAGGCGAGACCTGCCTACAGGGGCAAAACGAAACCAATGTTTCGATCAGAGTATGTTTACAGTTGGACAAAAACAGGTAACATGCTATAAACATCGAATCATCTCCAGCTTGCAATATTTATTATTGCTTGCGGTGGTGGGCTAGTTTATATTCTCTTAATTTAAGGCTGCCTCCCCATAACTCTTCGAGCCATTCTCAAAATCTTTAGCGTCTAATTCAGGAACCAGAAAGTTATGAATTAAACATTAAACTCATGTAATGCTGAGGTGAGAACCATACAAAGCTCTTCAACTAAAGAAGTCTATTTAAATTTCAGTTCTATTCTAGCTGCTGACATCTGAAAGCGCCAAGCGTCTTTTTGTCCATTAGGAAGTCCTTGTTAGTCCAAGTTTAGCAAACGGAAGGAGGCTATATATGTATTATTTTATGGCTTGCAATTATTTCTTCAGCTGAATTTTCAGTGTGGCACCTTGTTAGGGACAGTACCCTAGTATCAAATGGCAAAATTATGTGATTATCTCACAGGAATAAAAGCATCCTACTCCCCAGATATAGGCAAAAGCCTTTGGAGACAGAGGTGTGGTTTCACTTCTTCGCGTTTAGTAGATACCTACCTGGCCTACAAGCTTGAACAGCAGTGGGTCACACGTATATTTTTGGAAAGAACTTCAGAAATCAAAGGAAATGCTTGTGCCTCTCTAGCTATAATCTTATTCCAAGCAGAGAGTTGGGCTGTTTCCTTACCACAGCTGTGCTGCTTAACTCCTCTAAGACTACTACTTTGGAAGTGATTTTATAATCTTCAAATATAGGCTTGCAGCTTCGACAATCCGATTTTGCTCTTGCTTGATTTTTTTCACTTTGTAAACAGTTCACTGAAAAAACTGCCCATCACCTTTGCTAAGATATTCAGCCTCCCATGCCATCTACTGCTGGGCTGAAAGAAGGGGAAACGCCGCAGCCAACTCCTCCAGAGCCCAGGAATGCCCTTGCCTTGCACGTGGCTCTCTGACCCAAGAAAATCTAAGTGCTCCAGCAGAGAGCTTGATGCTCCCAGGCAAACGGTCCTTTTGAAAATGCACCTCTGATTTTTTTTAAGCAAACTGCCTCCAAAAGCCTCCTGGATACAGCTAAAGCCTAAGTACCAGCCATCTTTCAATCACTGTCTTTGCATCTGGTAGCTTCTTGTCTTCACAAGCAAGGGAGATCACCACTTCTCCAAGACAGCTCACTTTCAGAAAGGGCGGGCCAGAAAAGAGAAAACAGGACAGACATCAAAAGAAAGGATAATTATAGAAATATTAAAAGTATCTTTTTGTGAAATGGGAAGCTTTGCAAGCAGGCCGTCTTGCCTCTCCAGCAAAGCACGTACCACAGTGCCATTTATACTCTTACTTTCTCTGTGCTGTCTAAATATTGGCATATACCATCCTCTCTCTTAATCAGAGGAAACACTCATTTGATATTAACCTAAACATCCTTTCTGCTCCAATCCCCCATATCTTCCACTGCAGGCAGGAAGAATAGAACTACCTTCTATTTCTTTTTGAGAGACCTGCTTTGTTCCTAACAGAGAGGAGTCTCTGAATTCAGTCTATCAGCACTGCTTTGCCTTAACAACCAAAGCCATCACGAGCCCCCCAAGCTTTATTTTTAGCACTGTCCCAGACTCATTAAGTTCTGTTTCTTCCCCAACAGATGACCATGTGCAACACACTACTGGAGAAGTGCCATCCGCACTGGGCAAAGGAACCCATATCTTTCTATAGTATGGTTCATGTGAGACGTGACAATTTTCAGACAAAGCTTCTATTTTCAGATGAAAAATGAGGTAGATATTTTAAAACATCTTTCCCATCCAAATTTCCTAGCCTGGTTTAGGCTTCTATAGGCACAACAACAAATTACGTGGTAAACATTAACAGTGAAGAGATACTAAATATTCTTTTACTCAAGCATTTATTTTTCTACTATACAGGAACTGCAGTGGAACCTTTTAGAAAAAAGCTAAAATATTAATGATTGAACAGATCGCATCTATCAGTTAAAGCACATCTGTAATCCTGAATCTGAAAGAATTCCTCCCTTTGAAGAGTGAAAACAACCCCTCAATCCAACTTGAAAAAACACACCAACATCAAATTCAGTATCCTATCAAATGCTAAACCATCTTTAAGATCTCTTGGACATGATTTTCTGAAACCAGCCACCATTTCAAGCTGACCTCTTTTAGTGTACATCTCAGATTATGCTTCTCTTATGAACTAACTCAGTCATTCTACTTAGGCCTGATCAAGATGTTGCATTTCTCCCAATACACTGTTTAAAATGCTGTGCTTCACTAGTATTTCCATATGCAAGGCTCAATGACTGAAATAGTTAACAAAAAATTATCAGAAAGGAGAAAGGCATTAAGGGGTGATCAAGAACATCCTACAAACCAATAAATAACAATTAGGTCAGGTAACTAAGTGAATGGAAAAATAGCTACAATAGATTTAAAGAAAACTGTGTATACGGGCATCATTTGTGGCCAAGAATTCTGCATCAGGCCATAAAACGATTAGGAGGATGGCAGAGGAACAAATTACGTTAAAAAAGCTATGGGATGAGCTCCACAAAGCTATCTTTAGGTACCCGCGAGGCAGAATACTTTTGCTGAAAAGTAACCTGCCTCAAATTATTTCCTGTTGACTATAGGGTAAAGCTATGCACATGAGCAATTACCCCAACACACTGGTGAGCTCCAAGTTCACGCTCCAGCTAATGCTGTGGCTATCAATTCATCTGCTCACATTCTTGTATGTGTGGCACCACACCGGAGCTATTTTTGTTGTCAGATGAGATGTATTTTTCTGCCTCACCTCAGCACTGATGTAACATCTTCTCTTAAGTGCATTTTACATTAAGGCTTTAAAACCCACAGCTTTTAAAATTGCTTATGGTTAAATTTTCATTAAAATTAAATAATATAAACAGGCCTTCAGGATTCTTACCCTAATCAGAGCATCTGCACCAGGACAAGCACAGAACAGCTGTGCCCATCTCCTGCACAAAAATCTCAACTGCAGCAGTTTCTCTACAGGCTTTACTGAAAGAGCCCACAACCCTCAGAAAGGAGTTAATTTTAGTTGATGAATCTGTCTTCAGTCTCAACCTGCTCTTTTCTTCCCCCGCTACAAAAGCTCCCCAAGAAAAGCCTTTCGCCTTGACTTTGTACCACTATCAAAACAAATCAACCTTTTTCTTCCAAGGCCCTGAGGTACCACTACTATATCCAACCATAGCTATGAAAATTGCCCGTACAGTCTTGCCTCAAGCATTCTGATCGACTTTACGGATTTACATCTAGGTCACTGGAAGAAAGGAAAGAATATCAATACAGAGTCAGTCCCTTAGTGGTCAATTCCAAAAGGAAAAATATTTGTGTATTCGTCTACAGAACTCCTACTCCACAGACCATCTTTAAGAAAAAAAAGCCTCTTATTTGAAAGTGGATAAGAAAAAAAAAAGTAATGTGGATTTTTAGGCATGAAAAAAAGAGTCTGATCCTGAAAACTACACTTAAAAATTATTAAAACAAACACCAAGAGACTGAATAAAGGCTATCAGGTGGCATTCTGTGGCTTTTATAACAGGAACAGCACTATTAAGGTCCTCTTCCAACCCCCAATCAAAAGTCACAAGTCACTGTTCATTAAAAATGCTCATTAACACAGCTTTCCTCTGGCCAGGGGCTAGACTACTTGTGCATATACAGTACGTAGAGAAATGTACCAATTAATCTTACACACATCTGCAGTGGAGGGGGGGCAAGGTTTCATTTCCCCTATAAATCAGAACAAACTGGAACAGCTAAGCATTACCACCACCAGCAAGTGCCTGCCAGCTACTTTATGTCCTAAATTCTTTTAAATGCAGCGCCTTAAATTCTTCACTAAACAAGACAGAGCAATGCTTTCAGCATGGAGATGAGCAGTTCTTGGAAAGAACGCCAGGTATCATCAGGTTAAAAAACCGCCCAGGTACTAGCACGTTGCCTTGTAAGATGCACTAACAAATACCTGAATTATGCACAATGACTCTCATACAAACCAGAGGATTGTATCAGTTTTCGCTGTCAGAATCCTTTCCAATGCACTGAAGAAACTTTATGCAATGCAAGAACCTAGGCATGTTCTCACAACGGCCCATCTTCTGAATATTTAAGCATGTTTTGGTCAGCAAAACTCATACTGGAAATGGAAAAGGGGCAAATGCCTACCTTTGTGCCATCTAATGAAGTCTTTTTGTGAGCAAAGACTTTTACAAATACCACAAGTGTCATTACAATTAGAAGCCCATGGAGTGTCACAAATTCTATTCAAGTACTGTGGGGGAGCACACATTTGTACCTGAAGAGCATCCATCACTTCTGGTAGGTCCAGCACTTTGAGAATGTTACCCTTAACTGCAGTATTATCTTAGCTATTTTCAGTAGCGTGACACAAATCTATATTAACAATTTAGCTGTAACTGGAGTGTAAATTACTTGATTTTAAAGAGCATCAATGATTCCATCAACAAACTGAAGATACAGAAATTTCCTAAATGCCCACTTCAAATGCAAGAGACAAGTTACAGCCCTAAGAACCAAGTACGCAGATCTTATGCATAAATCTTGATATTTCTGAAATTTCAGCTAAACAATCAGGGTGCAACTTCAGTGTTAAAGAAGCAAAGACAGAGTAACATTTTAAAAAATCTCTAGCAAATAGGCACGTGTTCCCAAGCACAAATTCTTCTTAAAATACCAGTTCAACCATCAAAAGAATTACTGAAGTTATCAAAAATGAATTATTATAGTACTCTGCAGACATTTTCAGAGGCACCAAAGAGACAGCAGAAAGAAGACAGAAACTTTGAACATTAGTAATTTGGGCTAGATCACTAATATTTGCAGTATATGCCCCAGCTAGGTAGAACAACAGAACTGACCTTGACAGGTTTGCATTAGCCTGAGCTAACTTTTATGGGTTTCCATTTCACGGAAATGAAAGAGCCAGGAAAAAGTTGTATTCAGAAGCAAGTCAGCTGGCACACTATTGGTACAAAATGTTTTTACCAAGGAGGCAAGAATCTCACAGAAACTTTGCTTGCATTTTGTCTTGCTACGGTTAAATTAACCTTTATAAAGCCAGGGGGTGGCGAGGGAGAGAGCTTGCAGCACACACGTGAACCTTCACAGCTATTTCTCATAGCCATTAGTGATGGATGCCTTGAAGGCGTAACAAAACAAAGACTCTAACATTAAATACTTTTTCCACTGTATCCTAAATGTTTATTTCACAGCTGTACCAGTGCCAGATTTAACAGTTAACCACATCCTGCAGACAAAACGTCACTCACATTTCTGAAGTCCAGTGTTCATCTGCGTGTAAGAAAGAAGCTGAAAGGAGAGGTCACCTGGTCCTGGCAGACAGGCCAGCATGGCAGACAGGCACTAACACAACATGGGGCATTCACTCCTCTGCACACTGCAACAACAGAGAGACAATTCAAAGTTATAATACAAGGAGGAACACAGAAAAGAAAGAGGCAAAGAGCCATCTGGGTGTTGAGGCCTGACCAAGCGAAGATACACAACCACTGCCTGGCCCTTCACGTACTGCCCTCACTGAGCCTCCTGACGACAACGGAGATGCTTCACAAAGTGGCTCATCTATGTGACTGACACACTTAAAAACTGATATGTAACTCAGGCCTTTCTCACTCTTCTCTGCTGTTTGAGACACAGAGGATAATCCATAACTGTCCTCAAATTTCAAAGATAGTTATTATGAACGGTAAAGAAACCACTAACATTCATTTTACTATATATTGAAATGTACTGGCTATCTACCAGGTATAGCCAAAGTAGGTTCACTGGAAAAATCCTGTCAACTGCTCTTTTACATTTAATAAAAAGGCATAGCATGCATAAATTGAAGGCAAAGTATGCAGCACTTTGCCTTGTGGCAAGATTAAGCTGCACGCTCCAGCTTGTAATTTCTGTGGTCCATTAGTGTGAAAGATGAATGGCTACAACTTCCTTTATTTTATACAAGCCTTCAGTTATCTGTGCAGCCCTCGGATAAACTGTCAGACATGGCTTCTACATAAAGAAATTTCAGAGGATCGACCATCCTGCATTCCAGAGTTTCAGAATTCATGAAATTAAACCTCAAAATGAATGCACGAAGCACTAAAGCATCTTTATACATAAACACTGCACAGCTACCCTCAAATCCCATCATCAGCTTATGAATATGAGGGGGGGTGTGTGCTTCCAGCAACAAAAGCTACCTCTGGCTCAAAGTCTCCCAACATTACTGGGATTACAATCACAGAGAAATTTTAGTTGGAACAAGACCTCTAGAGGTCATCTGGTCCAACCCCCTGTCCAAATCCCCTATACTGTAGCTCCTGGGACATGCACAAGACACAGCCAGCCATGAGCACTTTCGAAAGCTCTGGAAAATGAGGTGGCTTAACTAAGCCGGAGAAATCGGTAGACTTCTCCTCCTTGCCCAGATCTCTGCAAGCATCAATGCCAGTTATACAAAGAGTGCTTTTGCCAAGATGCCTAAGGAACAACTAGAAACAGCTCGGGATTTTTATATGGTCCCTGAAACTGAGAAAGGATTGAAGACTTCAAAAGTTACAGACTGGTTTAATTTTAGCCATTGTTTCACAAACCCTAATTAAAGCAACTGGAGAGGCTTTCAAAGATCCTAACAGGTGAAGCAGAAAGCTTGAGACTGACACAAGAAGCCAGAGTTGAAGAAACCCTGCAGAGGCAACTTTCAAAAGAATCATACTGGTTAGCATTGCATAAAATGATGTGAAGCCTTTCACATTTAAGAGCCAATTATACCCAGGGTAGGAAAGTTAAGACTCTGTTCTGGAAAGCACAATTGCCATCATATTTCTGCAGCAAATTCCAGAATGCTCCAAAAGCTGATTTCTCTGCAGAGAAGTTTTAAAGCCTTTAACTTGGAGCCTAATCTCAGATCATTGTCACAAGTCAGAATGTTCAAGGAATATGTACACCAAACACTGCAAATAGCACGGCCTTAAAGCTTACCCACACAGCAGCAATTACTCCTCACATACAATTCATTAACTTCCCTGTTTACATGCATCTCCTCGGTTCAATACGCAAAGGCTGATCAAAACCAACTACCAAGAAATCTTGTGTAAATATTAATTCATGAAAATGTCTGCATCTCCATGGAATAAATGCTCTCAAAAGTTGACCAAGCACTGTTGACCAAGCAAGCTGGGTGCCAGTGTGACTAGCAATTAAAAATAATTTTGGACACCGAAAGCTAGCTTGATAATTCTCTGCTATTGTTCCTTACAGAAGCGCTATCCGTTGCAATTAACAGCTCATCAGAGAGTTCACTAAGAATCAAACCGGCTGAACGCACCAAGCAGCGCAGTTTGGACAATGCCCACCACCAACAGAATTACTTTACATTCATTCTTCGTTTAATCACTAAGAGATAATAACCATTTGCATTGCCAGAAGTTCCAGATTCATAGCTGTAAAATCTCCAAGTCTAAACTTGGATTTTCTTTTCACAGTCTGTAAGAGGTGGAGCTCTCAAAGTCTCCTAAGAGGTGTTCAGAAACACACACTGATGTCCTAACATATTCACAACTTAAAGGATTTGCTTTAGGAACAGAAAAGTTACTTGCCCTTTATACCTGAGATTTATTCATGACTATAAGGATGCAGTATCCAGTGAAAACTTTGCAAACATCCTGCGGCCAGCAGTTTCTTGCCCCAAATTATGCCCAGCAAGACCCAAAAGACAAAACAAGAATCCAACTCCTTTTTGTCAGGAGAAGACAAAAAACACTAGGTTGTCAGAGCTTTACCTGAGTAAGCAACAGAAACACCCAGAGTCAGCAGGAAAAAAAAAAAAAAGGCATTTTCCTTTTTTCCTTATTTCATCAACTTCAGAAGACTGGCAAAACCAAGAACCTACCTCTCAGTGAAAAGCAGACAAACAAAATTAAGAGCTTTCACTGTAGTCACAAAATCATCAGATCGCATCACTATCATATTCATCTGAGCATCCAACCTTTACTCTACTGATATCTGATGCCAATCCCGCATTACTTTACATCACTGCATGGCCACAAAGAGCTGAGTGTATCTAAAATATTACTTAACTGATGACTGTTTCATGTGCAGCCCTAAAAGAGAGAAAAGCAACTCTGCAGCACAGCACAGCAATAAAAGCACTCTCTGACTGAACGAGTAGCATTTCCTACAGGAAGATATGCAGAGGATTTGCTCACCTGCTTAGTCATTAGCATTCATTATAGTCTGAACACTGCGACTCTTCTGAGTAAGCCTCTTGCTGAAGTGCCACAGAGAGACTCACTGCCACACACATAGCAATAAACAGGATAATGGCACATTAAGAGAGAGAACAAGTGATTAAGAGTGGTCAAAGCATTCAACTCAGAATAGCCAGGCTTCTGTGATAAGATAGCAGTATTGCCTTGAAGGTCAAAACATATATTTACAGAAGTCAGAATTTTGCTTTATCTCCAATATGGAGGGTAATATTTTAGAGAGCGCCATAAAGGTGAGTTGTTCCTGCAGGCGGATAATCATTTTAGGCAATGCCAAAGGTTCATGAAAGATTGGGGTGACAACAATAATTTTAACGGAAGTATGTGACTTACAAAAATCATTTTAAGTGGAAGCATAAAATCATTCTCTTAGCCTGATTTGCAATAATCAAATTGATGTCATCTAGGTCACTGCTGAGCATTAAAAAAAGAAATTCAGACTTGCACAGAAATGATGACCATAGTGCTATCGCTGAATTCCTTATTATAATTAAAATCCTGTTCCAATTTTTGTTCTCTATGAAATTAGTATAGCTTTTCCAAACCTACATCTCAGTCTTTGAAAACAAATGCATTTCAAATATCTTTACAAGTAAGTCCATTAGTTCTGGTTAGAAATTAATTAACAATTATTCCCTTTAAAATACTCAGCACCTGATTTCTTCTTTTTTCTGTCCCGAATGATCTTCAGCACGAACTAGTGCAGCCAATTCAGACAAAACAGACAGTTAAAATGAACTAAAATCCTCTGCATAAACTGTATTTGGGATTAAGGTAAGCATTAATGGCTCTCTCAGATTGTTGTTCTACACACTGTCTCGGGTCAACAGCTCAGGGTCCTGGCACAAAGGCAGTTCAGCCCATCGTCCTCGCTCGCGCTCACTATTATTGCTCCTAATTAGTCCAGAGCAGGAGATAAACTGAACGTGGCACGTCAAGAATTCTCACCAGCAGACTCGGCTCCATGGCTGCAACTTGTGTGGGCACCAGCGCCTGCAAAGCTGCCCGCAGGGCTGCCACCCCAGCCCCTCTCCGTGCGCCTGGAAAGGGAACTGGCACAGTGAGGTAGCGACCGCGTCCTTCTTGCATTCTGCCAGACTCGCTAACACTGGCACCTAAACCAGTTAAACTGGAGACTAAGCTGACCAGTAAGCTAGGGCACCCGGCAACGGAGGGCAGCTATAAAACCTTGGTTAATTTGCTGTTCTACTAGAGTGGCAAATTAAGTTTTATTGTTTTTTGAAGGGATTCTGTATACCACCAAATGAAGTGTAATGAGCTGTCTGGAGTACAAGAAGTTTGAAGATATATGTAAAAAAGTACATTCCTAGAGAAAAGCAATCATTGGAAGAAATAAATAAATAAATGTCCCTCTTTGGAGCAATTTTAATCTTATCTGGCTGTAGGATATAATCTAATAGCACAGGTACTGCAGGACTCGCTACAAAATTGTTTGGCACAGAAACAGATTTTTTCTCCTAAGATTTATTAATATTAAATCAAAACACGTTAAACATAACAGGGATTTACAGTACTTGGTTTGGGGATAATTACAACATCCCTGCATTTGTTATATTCTGCCTTACCTCCATCTCCATGTATTTTTCTGGTCTTGGTAGCACTGTGCATCCTGCACTAGTTTTCCAAGGGACTTCTCTCACTACCAAAGTTACCAGGTCAAGGGGGAAGACTGAAAAACTCACCTTTACCCACTGCATAGGGAAACCCTCCCTACACAGCTAAGAATCAGTTTCAGCAAAACTGATCATGATTGTCTGTCTGTATTGAATAAATTTCTAAAAACATGGGTATTATTTTCTGGCTGATATTCAAGATTTACTATTGTCTCTGCCTGACCAAATGTTCCCCAGACCAGGGGAGACTTCTGCAACCCAGAGTAAATCCTAGACGTAAGGCAACTCGATACAACTAGGAAACTTTTAATACTCTAACACAAGTTTTATCATTATATAAACAGACCACATATTCAGAGTTATTGCCAAGTTTTTAAATACAGCAGTGTCTGAAGCTCTCAGGAGGCCTTAGGGGGTAAGCACACAAAGGAAACACTCCCCACAAACCATCCCCGGCCAGTGAAATATGGGAAACTGAGCTGGTTTAGACGAAAGCAAGCTGGTGAAGTCTAAAGTTAGATTCATGAAAGTAAACACGCATGTTTGAAATTCCAAGATTAACTGCAGACTCGTTCACAAAGCTTGGGGACTAGAGGAAGCAGGAGCATCTACCCACACAAAAGAAAAGCTCCAAACTATTCCAAGTTTCCAGCACCCTGGGGTCCCGTAAGCCGTGCGAGGGTTGTTAAGTACTTACGGCTGACTGATATGCTTCACTTCTCCTTATTATTCACAAGGTAGCCACGTGAAATTCCATAATCATTGACAGTATTTATAGCAAACCCAAAGCACACGCTGCACATTCCAAGTTCAGCATATATAAATGCTCCAAACAAAAACAAAAACTAACTGGGGTTGTAAAGCGTCTTTGGTACAAATGTTTATAGGAGCTTGCCAGGAAACATAATTGAATCCGAGCCAATTTTCATGCTCCAAGGGAAACTCAGTGTCTCATTTACCCCCCGGCAGGCTGCTCAAGACCAAACGAGACTCATTCCTTTTCCCTCTCCCAAAGTAACCTAAAATCTAGGGGTTTTTAAAATTTGTTCATGTCAATTGCACATGCTGAACCCCCTGCCAACCTCAGTGTTCAATGTAATTTCTTCAGTCAGCCATGCCTCCCTTGATAGCGTCTGGGCTGACAGCACTGACTGATCTTGCAGGCTTCCTGCCTTTCTCTAGCCTTTTAACACCCTCTGTTCTCGGGCATTTACCCGAATGTCCACTTGCGCAGGACTGCTGCAAAGCCAGAGAGAAACCTTACTGTTTCCTATAAAAAATTACCAAACCAGCACTGCGTTCATCACCAAGATGGTATCATATCCTTCTAATGCTTTATAAATGGAAAACTGCAAAATAACGTGCAGAGAGGTAGTCTTCTGAAACAGCAATAAATCACAACAGCATCAAGTGTATTTGGGGGCAAATAAATAGGAGCACTGAACAATAGAAAGTCGCCTTTTGTATCAAGCGAAGTGCATTGTCAGCATCTACCAGCCCAGACCCTTTTGGCATTGCGAGTTCAGATGGACCCTTTGTAGATCCCTGCAACAGTTTCAGTCAAAATCAATTTTTGCTTCTTGCAGTTTAATTAACTATGATTTTGCTTGTAAACCATTTCACCTTTTAGTCTGACCTCCATTTATAATGTTACTCAGGCAACAAAATTAAACAGTTTGGACCGGGAGGCAAAGAGAATTTAAATTTATGGCCTGCTCTTAGAGAGGGAATGCACCTGCTGAAGTATAGCTCTGTTCTTTTCCCCAAGCCAGGACGGCAATGCTCAACAAGGAAGAAAATGAAGAAGCTTTAGGGTAACAGCACTTAAACAGAATATTGCTTATATCACACTCCTTAGGCCCAAAGGCTACCACTAAAGGCCCTCGGTTGGCAATTTTGAACAGAATGTAATGCAGTAAAAAAGCCAATGCTGCAGCTCTCAGCTCAAAGCAGGCAGGTACCACCACACACGACATCAGGTCCATCAAACCCACTCTTTGGATAAGGCAGCAGCAAGCTCAAGGTTATGATCTTAGAGTTTAAAACGTTTTTTTTAGGTTGGTCCCAATAGATTCTTTTAAAACATAACACTACGCATCTGCTGAAGAGCAGAACAGTTGGCTTTATTGTAAGATGGATTTTTACATAGCTTCTGACCTTTCATCTAATTGAGGCCTAAAGAAGGAAAAAAAAAAGAGGAAAAGCTATACGTCACTTCAGTTATTAAAATCCATCAAGCGCAGCCTTTAGCCTTGGGATAACCACAGCCAAAAAATTGACTTGCAAGTAATTATCACTGCTATCTGCAATAAAAGTTAATTGGACATAATTGAACTAAAGCCCTAATCTGAATGAAGCTGTTGCTGGCAAGAAGCCTGCTCCTGCTTGCACTTTGCAAATGAAACTGCTAGCAGTAAAATGGACAAACATGAAGCTGCTCTTACAGTCTGCCCACTGCAAATCACTGTGCAATCCTGCAAACAGCGAGTTAGCTGGGCCAAGATAAAGCTATTAACGGTGCCTGTCCTCACTAAATATACTCTTTAACAATAACCAAACAGGACGAAGGTGTAGAGTTTCAAAAACAAGTTTCAGTTTTACTGACCTCATAATTACACAGGCGGAAACATAATATCCATGTCACAAAATGCTATTTCACAAACCCCCAAAGACTGTGAATATCAGAACAAATAATGTACTTTTTGAGTATGCAAAGATACTAATTCAAAAGGTTTTCAATGTAGATAATTTACCACCTTCATAAAGTTCAATAGCCTTTCCTGTTCTAGGACTATCTTCTTTCATCTCTACTGCAAAGCAGACAATTAGCTGCTTTTTGTACTCAGCCAATGCAGGTGGTTGGGGGAAGGGAGCGTTAAACTAAATTCCTGCTGATTCGTCCATTTATATTTTGCATTTTTGTTAACTAACAGACCAGAAAATGGTCGTCATCCCCCATACTACTTTAGAACTTCCTTCCAATTTTAATTATTAACACTCTGCCCTTCACCAAAGCATATCAAAGCACTTTGCAAACATTACTGAAGCCACATAACCACTCTGGAACAGGCAAAAATTGCACACCACTCCTTTTACAGAGGTTTAGTTTTTCTGACCAAATTTACAATAGAAGACTGGTCTCATGATTAAGGAGCTAGCCCATGATAGAGGAGATCAAGTGAAATATCTGGCTCACCACAAATTCCTGACATAATCTTGGGTAAAACATTTAATCACTCGAGACCACAGTTGCTCCTTCTTTAAAGGATAGTCCTGGATGACAGTTTTCTACCGTTGAAGAACACTGCGAAGATAAATTAAAACCTGCAGAGCATTCAATACCACCTTGACTGATCGCATAACACGTACAAGGTCAAAATCCTGCAAGCAGCTGAGGGGAGCACTGGAAACAGACCACAATTTATATTAAATAAATTCCATTTATTTGTGGACGTTTCTTTTTTCTTTTTTTCATAACAGAGCAGAATTCCTTAGTTCAAGAAAGCTGGAAGAGGGAACTAGTGATATAAATTCCCTGTCATGACCCAAATCAGTGGCTTATTTTACTTTATTCAAAGCCATCACCTCTTATTAAGCCTATTTTTAGATTTAACTCTGTATTTTGAAATGTGGCAGGAGCTGATAGACAACACAGACGTAAGTAGGTCTTGCCAGGTGTTCCAGACCTCTTCTAAGGCTAAGGCAAGATGTAGAAAAGACAAATCTGAATGACTGGCAGGGCTGGCCAAAGCTTCAAAGGAGTATTGCTGGCTGTGCTTGAAACATATGTACTAGTGGTCAGTTAGGAGAGAGATGAGATACTACTTTAACCACGGGCACTTCAGGAAGAAATAGGAAAATCAGCCTGCTTGTACTCAAAAGTGACCCGAATAACTTTTTACCTGCCTCCTCTGAATTTTCACTATACTAAAGCACTCTGACCTTTAATTAATTTTCTTTCTCCTTTCATATAGTAACTTCTAACTCCAAGGTTCTTAATAATATATTGATATGGAGATACTGAATCAATTGATATTGATAATGGAGATGAAGAGACAGTCTGGGATATTATCTTAGTTATGTTTCACAGCGCATAAATCTGCACAGTCATTTAGGAGAGGAAGCAAAGGATGCTACAGTTAACAACCTGCAGCAGTTAAGATCACAGGATAGGTAAATATAGCATGGTCAAAGTCATAACTTGTCCAGGATATTCCGAGTCTCAAAATGCAACACAGACTCTAACAGTTACTGTAATATTCACAAAGATAACACTTTCTTCAACAAGATATTGAAAAGAGCAAAAAACATTCCTTCCTCAAAAATATCCTTTATTTTCAGCATAAACTAAAATCACTTTTTTCCTACATACTTGAGCAGCATCTATAACGTCACAGCAGCTATGATAAAATAAGAAATGGTTAGTTACAAATGAGTGTGTGTGTTTTTATGCGAACATGCAGGTATTAAGGCTGGCAAAGATAACTTCCATCCAAAGCAAACCCAAAACAGCCAAGTGATTATCAAATTACAGGATGCTGCTAACGCAGACCATAATGGAGGAACCACACATTTCCACTAACAAAGACATTCTCCGTCCTCACACAGAACTTCCTTCTGCCTTTAAGTGATAAGAAAACAAAATACACGTTGACCCTCTCCCCATAGCAGAGAGAACTCAAATACAACCACAAGAACAGCAGCAAGCATGTGCACTACAGCAGCGTTAGTGCAACTCTCCTACGTGTCAGCTGTATGGGAGAAGCACGAGGTTGTAACTCAGGACTTTATATTACCGCAAAGGACGTGCACGAGCTGTGTGCTTTCTTACTCCACTCTCAGCCAGAATCCAGAATTCCTCTCTCAATTTCTGCTGCACCAGCACTGGACCACGCACCTTCCCAGACCTGAAAATGAAGCTTTTCATGTACTATAGCAAACAGGAGACTCTGTGATCGGCAAGGGAAACACAAAACGCTGCCCTCTCTGGTGGCTGCTTCACACAGATCACCATTATCATCATCACTCATCGCACACTTTCTATAAAAGCCCAGAACCGAAGTTTGGATCATGACTTACAGAAATCCTTGTGGCTGAATCTGACAGAAGAGTGACAGGTTTTCCTTTTAGAAGGAAATTTCCTCATTAGAAGTTATAGAATATGATAGTTCCCCAAGGAGGAAAGAAGCTATCTTCCTTTGTTTCTTTGCAAGCTGATTTTTTCAAAAAAAGTATTTTTTCAGAGCTAACTTGGAACAAATTTTATCTATATGCGAGACACAAACAACAAACCAGACATTTGTTAGATACTGAAAAATATGCTTTGAGTCCTGTTTTAAAAATAGATTCAATAGAAAACGAGAAATATTTGCAAATTAAGATTAGGCAGAATGCATTATACTTCATACAAAACAAAACACCGAATTCACATACTAAGAGAAAATGTGACTCAGTCTTATCAGAACAGGTGTTACTGTGCTTTTTGAATACAGAAAACCAGCCATACTTGGGGTAGGAATTTCAGTTCTTGTTGGTTACGTATGTGTACCATTCTGACCTGTATAATTACACTGCTAGTTGAGTGTTTTAGTATTTAGCTATTTTGATACTGAATTAAAGTCTCACCTATGGTGAAATTGTAACAACCTACTTACGAACCAGATTTTTATTTAAGACACAAAATTGGATATATATGTCCAATTCCTCACAGTGCCACAGCTTCCTGCCAGAGTCTGAACACATCAACTCTTAGATCCATATATCAGTATTTAAAAGCTCTAGATTCTTCAGTTGGAGACACTGTGAGGCCTATAAAGATGAAAAGCACTCTAAGTACCTCAAATAGGAGCTGCAACACAAGTAAAAAACATTTGCCAGCAAAACAATGCAAAACATCAGATGAATACAAAAGAGATGGAGCAGAACCTGCCCTGCTCGGGGACAGCACCTTCCCATCAACCTTTAGGACGAGGTGCTGGTGTCCTGTTGACTTGTACTGACACAAACCTGCTTTCCATATCAATCTTCCAAGAAACTCAAAGGCCATTTCATAACCTCTCAACAGAAAAAAAAGGCAAGAAATACATTATTTGTGAGCTACTGTAAAAAAGTCTCTGCTATTCTCAGTGCTTTTCCAAGAAGCCCCAAAACAAGCCAGTTTCACTGCTGACAGTTCAAAATAGCCACAGGGAAACCAACACAAGCACGCAAGACATTTTCAAAAGCTCGGCACACCACAAGAGCCAGAGATTTCTGTCTTCAGGCCTAGTAAAACAAATTTCTGAGCAATCTCACCTAACTCTTTTAGCAGCCACAAAACATGTTAGCAAAAGTTTACATTCACAAAAGACTTCCTATTTCACAATAAAATGTATTGACTAGAGGTGAGCAGGAGTTTGTTGTTTGCTTTTGTGTATCCTCCCCCCTCCCTCCTTGCCTTTTTTTAAGCATGGCAATAAATAAATTGTATGGACAGAACACGGATACAGTTGTAACTGTACTACCGTCAATGAGACATCCCTTTGTATGGTAAACACAACCTGGCTGTGTGGGCGAAAAAAAGAACAAATACTGCTACTGCAGCACATACGGCAGTACCTCAACTGCAAGTACAGCACAAACAAACGTGTACTAATTCTGAGCTCCCAATAACTGGGATTGTAACAGCCACAAGCAGTTCTGACATCCACTATACATTTCAGAGTAAAAGGCAGCACAAACCTCTAAATACTGCACAAGTCTCCGGTCAAGCATATACTCAAAAAGAAGAAAGTCACTTAGGCAACCCTAAAACTATTGCTTGATTTTAATTTCAGACAATTCATCTTTCCAACCATGAAGTCACCAAGCTAGCAGCTAAAGTCAATATATTAAAAAGTACATTTTTCTACCTTCAATTAACTGCGTTAGCACTGTTTTTAACTATTTGATTGATAAATGCTCTACAGAAGCTGTAATTAATGTGTTTTTTCTTGGAACACATACTGAACCCCTTGGCACTCAGACATTTAATGAAAAGTAATTTATCAACTTGTTCTGAATAGCTGAATCTGACTTCTTAATGCAGAGAGAAATACACACTTCGCTTAAAGCACTGCTCTGAAAACGTAATGCATGCCACCAAATTAAAAATGCCATCAGACACAATTCTGATTTTGATACAGATGACACCAACCAGAACTCTCATCTAGCTGAGGAACAGCATACGATCTATGGCTTAGTGGGGATCCTCCACCCTGTGATGCAGTCCAGCGGGAGATCTGCAGACGTGCTTGTACAGAACCGAAGTTCGGGCTGCATTTTTAGGACACTGGACAAAGCTCTAAATTCTACAAAGCCTGCCCTGCTGGGAGCCTCTGCACCTCTGCTTGCTGCCGAGCGGCGCTCACAAGCACACCGGGAAGCAGCATCACAGTGTATTTCAGTCTGGACATGTGTTCAGCTGCTCACAAAGCAGATAAAAATAAAGTGCTTACGGACCGTTTGAATGCTAATTTCTCAAATTGAGTGTTGCTTTGGTAGTTGACATATGCAAAAAAATAGCATTTGGGAGGAAAGGCTTGACACCACAGAAAATTTTATGTTGGTATTAACTGCTGGGGGATTACCCAACCTTTAGTGGATAATTCAAAGCCTAAAATCTAAAGTCACATTCCTGGAATTATGGGCTACAAATACCCAATACAGCAATTGTTCTGTATTCCATGTGCTGGCTTGAACCGAAGGATTACATATTTCCATTGCACATGTAAGTCTGTTTCCCATTTCTGCAGTGTCTCGCTCTCCTCCATTTGTCTTTTGATGCAGATAAAAGCCAATGCAGATTGTAACTGCTGATACAGAGGAAGGTGCAAAACACGCTGCTTCTTCGGACTGAGAAAAGAAAGTACTCAGGTCCAGACTGCTAGAGCATGTCAAGAGATTGTCTTTGAAATTACAAAACTAGAAATTGAGAGCAATGCTTTTTTATTTGACTGATCAAAGCAACTGGAGAAGAAAATAAAAAAAAGAAACTGGATCCTACAGTTGCAGTCTAAAGTCCAACTACGTCACATATAATATGGGACCAGCTGATTCCATACAAACATAAATAAGGAGAGAAAATACAGAGGTAAAGTCGCTTTAGCTCTGAATACACTGTCTCCACAGATCGTTGCTTCAGGGTCTGCCAAAGAGCAACAGGAATCCATTTCGAAGGAAGAAAGACACAGGAAGCACGTACCCAGCATTCTAGCCAAGGGCACATATTTTAAGTCTCCAGCGAAGAGTAGGGGAGTAAGCTCCTGCCAAATGAGAGAAAACATATTCAAAATGTAATGGCTATTTGAACAAATACTCTATTACTCCCCCTGTGATACTGCTCCACAGCTCCGACTGTGAGATCCCAGCAAACTGGCAATCTTCCGGAGGAGCGCTTTGTACTGGTAGTTGAAAAGTGACAGAACGTAACTCCCCCAGAACGGAGCATCCGCTCTGATACGTGCTCTGTACCGCGAGTGCAGAAATACAAATCCTACTACAGGTAGCAGCCTTGTAGATCTCAAATAGCAGCAGAAATAGACACCCACAGTCACCATGCTTCATAATAGAAAGGATTTTAAATATCTGCCAGGCCGTATGCTTGTGGAAATTTCTAACTATAGAGAGTGAACCATTTAGATCACCTCTGAGCTAAAATGATCTAGCTCTTTGCCTTTCACTAATATATCACACAGCATCCCAAAAGATTTTAAAACTGTTTTCTTACAAAAAAAATTAGGCAGCAGTCATTTTAACAAGCAAGGCTGACAACAGTCTTGCACAGGAGATCAAAAAGCTCTCCAGATGTTTATTTTAAATGAAATTCAGAAGCCAGTATAAACCAGATTTTAACACTGAATAATCCTTATGATAATTTTCATGAGAAAACCAGTAAAAAGGTTCCATCCTACCACTCTGAAACTCTTCAGGAATGTGTATGATTAAAAAAAGACATCCTGATGAGAGGTGCAAGGATGAGAATCTATGACCATAAAACTGAGAACCACCTTTTGCTTCGAGAATCTCCAGATCACAATTCTAACAGCCCCACTACGAAACTTGACGGCTGCTAAGCATATTTTTCATTCCTGTGCTATCCACTTTGATGGGTGCCCAAAACACATGTACTGGGTTATCACGTATGAAGGAAGCCTTGGACCTTCCTCACTAAGATTAGTCAAGACCGTGCACTGAAAAAGTGTCTGAAAATCTCAGTCCTAAATCTTAAACTTCTTTTCATCTTGCTTTTTTATTGAATGCCTCTTGATTATGCAAAAGCAGAATATTCAGACCTCAATCTAAGGATCTGGGGACTTACATTGACAATGCCTCTGGAAAGAGGAAGAGAAAAGAGGACAGATTTCCCATAGCTAAGATGCTTCTCTGCAAGGAAAGCTGCTATACTGCAAGCAAGATAAGTAAGGAGGGAAAGCAATACAACAGAGAACCTTTACCAAGGTCACATCAGGATGCTGAATACTACCCATCTGTAGGGGAAGATTTAGATACCTATATAACTACATGCGTACATTCACTTGCTGGCAACAACAGTCCTCATTAAACCAAACTGCTTCTCAGCATGAAAGTAGGAAGTAGGGAAGACGACATTAACTAATAAAGACAAAAGGAAAACCGATGGAGCCAGTCCTGGATGGGTTCTCTCTGCAGGAACACACAGCCACGTGACAGGAAGGGAGTGTACTGAGCCCCCGGATGACTCAGTAACAGGCCACACGGACTATCCCAGCTGAAAGAACAGCCAGCCAACGCTAACGGCTCCCAGGCTGCACGAAAGATGGGATTCTGTATCCATTCAGGAGGGAGTGGAACCAGGATCCCATCAGGAGCAGGGGCTTTGAGGACTTTGCTGCTCCACAAGGTCGCTTACACATTCCAGTTCCTCATTGCTCTGAAATAAAGGCTGTTGACACGTGGCAGATCCTGCAGACAGACAGTATCACAAAGAAAAAAAACCCTGCCCCAAAATATTATATCAGTTACTGCGATGCCCTTAACAAAAAATGTTTCTTGCCTGTTTCAGTGATCTGAAAGACACTCTGGGCAAAATTTCAAGCTATGACAAAGTGATCGTATCACTTCTGTGCTGTACTCTCTGCACAAGCCCCTGATTCAGCAGCATGTAATAAAATCTTCATTTGCATGAAAAGCACTCTCTGATCACAAAGTCTTCTTCTGTTCAACAGTCCTCTTCCTATCTGCAGTGTAAAGATGTAAGCACCACTGTCATTTTGCTGGTGACTAACGTGGAATATTCTGCACATACTTTATTAAAAGAGGCCACATTTTAATACAATCTTTTACTAAAATTGTAATAGTATTTTTGAATAACACAAAAGCAGCATACATCCAAACTACGCACACTCTGAAAAGTTAACATACTGCACTTTCATATGCACTGTTAATAACTGTGCCACACAAATCACATTTCCTATCAATACACAGTAACCATAAACAGCTCTAAAATGTCTTTAGCAAGTCAACAAGTCCAGCCTTTTCCAGTTTGCATTTACAGTGTTTAGTGTCATGCTACAGACGGCTTAAAGATGGTGTATTTCAAACTAAAGGAAGGTGTAGTCATGCAAAGAACAATGTTCTTATTGCAGTAAGATTAATTCCTGTCATGAGAAACCAATAAAAACAAGTATGTTGTTATCTTTCTTTACAAAGACCATTAAAGCTTGACCATGTTAGGAAACTTCTTCCTTTGGACTAAATTATGAGCCAAATATATTTAGGTAACACATACCAACAGGTGCAATTAATTGGTTCTCTGTTGGTTCTGAAGGAGAAAGTCCACTAGACCGAAGTTTAGAGGCAGACTGAAGGCTTTACATAACAATCCTATGCTCTCTCCCAACCATTTGGTTTTCAGCTTAGGGATATGTCACTGAGGTCAGTCCTAGTTTTCTGTCCTGCGTCAGGTAATACCATCTCTCAGTTTCAACTATTTGTCGAAGTCAATCATACATACACCCCCCACATACACCCCCAAAAATCACACTGGACTCTGAGCCAACTCAGTCAAAAATAAATACCTTTCAACAAGACAGCAGTGCAGTCCGCATTTAGAAATGTTTTCTTTCATGTTAATCCAATGCCAAAAAGTTATGATATATGCCATGCTGATCCAGAAAAGGTGCTAATGATGCTGCTGTCTCCTATCTATCATTGAATATCTAATCTAGTACATGCCCATGAAATGATGGCCCTATGACAACAGGAGCTTTAAACTGGGCCACTCAGCAACACATGTACACTGAATTTTTGAACAGCTATTCTAAGCTGCTTTGCTAGCAATTTCTGGCCTGTACAGTGTGCAAGCGCATAGTTCTGGCCCTCACAACGAGCAGACCTGTAAATGACATCTTGAGGATTAAACTGATTGAGATGCAATTTGCCTAGCAACCATTCATTAAGCAGAGTTCAGAAACAGGCCAGCAATCTATTCCTCCTCCTTATCTGAGCAGTAAACAGATAACAGTCTCTACTGTGTCCTCTATCCTCTGTTTCAGACACATTGTAAACAGATTTTTCAGAAGTTTAGACTCCTACAGTAAATCTCAGAGAACAATCCTGCTCTCTGAACACGAGGGATTCGGTTTCAGCAAGTGCCTTACAAGCCTGAAACAGCTCTAGAACTATGATAATACAAATCAAATTGGAAATGCATTTGCAGTTGCTGTGTCTCCAATACTTTCTCACATTCAGCACTAAGAGCCTATCCTAGCCTTCAAAAAAAGAAACAAAAAATCTTAATCACGCAAACATTTGGCATTGCTATTCTGATCACTGGAAAAAAAAATCAATAAAAATCTTATTCCTTTCTTTCAACTTCCGAAAGAAATTGATCTGTACTTCTGAAATCTTTGATAAAGGCTTTGCCCCTCAGAGAGGAAAACAAATGTCACGTCCTCCCTCCAATTAAGTATTTTTGCTCATAAAATAAGCAAGGTAGAATGTAAACGTCATCAGCTAAAATCAAACTAGCTATTTCAGCTTCAAGAATTTAGCTGAAAAGATTAGGTGAAATCATGATTTTGCATAATTTTTTCCCCACAAGACACATCTGATGATATCCTATTCTGCTCCCAAGTTAAACAACAAAGACGAGGATGGACGTATTTAAGACTATATACCTGAATGAGCTTCTTTTGGTGCACGGTTCTTCTGGGAAATCACCGTGACAAACAGCATGCTATTACAATTAAATATGCAAGAAAGAAGAATTAAACTGACCATGAATAATTAATATCATATAATACTACTTCATAAGGAAAGTCTGGCTGAATATTCCCATAGATACACCTATATACAAGGCACACCAGAGCTGGTAGCTTTTCTGTTATGAGAAAGTCTAAAATACTGAGTAACTTCGTGGCTACTACCCAAAACAAGAGTAAGTGCCAACCATCTGTGCCTCCCTTCTCCTACTTACTGCCTCTCAAAACTTCAGAGGAGCTTGAACAAATACAACAGCCTGGAATAGTTGCTGCGCTGCTCATCTACATTTCAGAGTTAACAGGCTTCCCAAACGCTACCCATTAAAAAGCAGAAGCAATTAGCTGACTTCCCAGTAGAGAGAATAAAGCAAATATGACGCAACGATTACTTACAAGATAATATCAGACTAAGGTTGTGAGAAAAAACAATTAAAAATGTTTGCAAGAGCTAAGGAATGCAGCTTCTTTCCCAGAACCTATCTCAAAGAGAAAGATATCATCAGCTCCCAGAACAGATCTTCCTGTTTCAAGTTCACCATTTTAGAGGCTACAGAACATAAACTGCACCCAAGCCGAGGCGGCAGTAAACTCCCGATCTCTAGCACAACCCTGCATTATCAGCTTCTAACTAAAACAATAATTAAAAATATGCTTTTTCACTAATATAAACTCCGAATCACTTTAATATTTCCTAAAGTCCTTATAAAGCTGATGTTCAACTCTTGGCATTTTCCACTAGACATTAGTCAGGTCAGCTCGGTGCTAATCAACATACAATATACTTGTTTTATGTATTTAGCTGGAAATCCAGTTCCCCTTAAGCTTATACGACCAGCGCAGCACACACACACAACAACCGATTGCAAAGCACTGCTTTTAGAGATATACATTTCAAATCCAACCAGAATTTGTCATCATTAAAGCAGATTGGGCATTACTAGTGTATTTGCTGAAGGTGACAGTCCTACGGTTAAAAAGACATTTCTCCCTAGCTCCAAATCCCGCTCTATTTCAGCTGTCAAACCAGGTTCAGACAGGAGCGTCTAGGTCCTGTAGGATACAACGTCTACCCTTTTCCTCCAAAGCAAACACAAATCAGGAGTCTTTCTACACACAGGAAAAGTCATGTTAGAAGTATGCTAGTTTAATATTAATTTTCTATTAAAAATTAATAGGATTAAATGAAATTCGCGAGCTAGCAGGCACTGAGACAGTTATATTGCCGCCGTTATCATTGCCCGGAGGAGCAGGATGCAAGAGAGAAAATGACAGGCTGCGGTATTTCTGCCAGCAGCCGAGCGGCGGTCACGGGGGGCAGGTACCGGCCGGGGAGAGCAGCGCGGGGCCCTTACCGGGTGCCAGCAGGGCTGCAGGCCGCACGCAGCCCCGGCGGGGCCCAGCGCTCCATGGCCTCGCTGCGAGGAAAGCGGCTGGTCCCCGAGGCCTGGGGGCGGCGGGGCTGCCCCCAGCTCTTTGTCAGCGCTGCCCGGCACCCGCCCGCCCTGCAACAGGCTTCAGGATCCCTGACCGATAAAGAAAGGCCTCATTATTGCAGCGTGACGGGGGATGGCCACCGCGCTCCGGAGTTGCTGGGTTTTAGCAGCACAGTAAATTTATTGGCTCCCCTCGGCTTTGCACGCGCTAGTCACTGCTGTAGAGAAAAGYGTTACTCGGGTGTCAGCCCGGCCTCACCCCAACTCCGGCGGCAAGCTGCTGCCCCCACCCACGAAGCGAAGCGGGGCTGGTGCGCGCCACAGCGGCATGCCGAGCTGCTCCAGACACCATGGCAACTGGAGGCACGTACGCCACCGGCTCTGACCGCCAGACACACAGGTAGAAAGCTCGTGAGAGTATAACTAGATCTGAAAGCGTACTCCAGGAAGGCTTCAGTCCCAGAGAGCACTTCCCTTTCCTCGTCCTTGCTCCGAAAGCCAAAGGCTGCGAGCGGACGGGGCAGGAGAAGGCTTCCCCTCCTACGCTCAGCGATGGGTGGAGAAACCTCCTCTTGGTGCGTTTCAGAAGATTCGGGGAGAAAATCCAGACTAGCAGAATGCCCTCTCCAGCAGCTTTGGGAAGTGCTGCTACTAGCCAGAAACTGATGGAAAAGGTAGAGTCCATAAACAGCTCATCCTGGTGAAAATCCCAGCGTCTTCCCACTCGAGATCCAGTCTTCTGCGTACCAGCTCTGATCTGCGTTCATTTGCATGTACGTCCCTTTCTGACTGCCAGAATTAATCACCTTGCCAATAAGCATCCTGCAAATATTCTGAGTTTACATAAGAGAAGTTTGACCTTCAGTCACTATTAATGCTAACAGAATAGAAAAAATTAACCACAGCGTAATAAAAAAGTCTGGATCTGCATTTCTAATTATACACCACCACACTGAAATATTTCCAAGCACCTTACTAGCGATAAAATAACAAATGGACTACAGGCTTCCATCTTGAGCAGCGGAGGCAAAGGCAAATGACATTGAGCTTGTCAGAATTAAGGAACGAGGTAGTCGGAATTAAGGGAAATAAAGTGACATACTTAAACTATGATAACAAAAATGTTAATAATTAGAAAAACAGTCACCTTAAAATTTTAAAATTTCATGATCTCTCATACTTTTTAATGGCTTAGCCTACTTTTTCCAACCTAATTTGCATTATCAAAATAGGCCTCCTGCTGGGAAGCATTAAAATGGCAGCCCCCCATTGAGACAGACTCCCTTCACCAAAGAGTCTGAAGGACTAATAAGTATTTCTAAAAACATTTTAAATCCGTTAATGTTGTTCAGTAAATATTTATTTAGAATTAATGCAACTATCAGAATTTCCTTTAACACTCACCATTAAAGCATTTTAGAAAAAAACATTTGATAAAGGAGTAAGTAGCCACAAATGCTTGTACTGTCTCTAATCCCCTTCCAAAAGCCAAGGATTCTCACACTCTTGCGCTGCACCACTCCAACATTTTTCATCCCAAATCTCAAAGCATTCTCCAATATTAATCAGATAATAGATCTTTGAGCTACACACTGGACAGCTGCAGAACGCCACAAGAAGGTGCACGGAGCAGCCACGCGCAGAGCAGAGCACGCTAAATCTTGCACACCTCGAAGCACAGGCTGGGAAGGATGGAAACCGGGTTCTGTTTCCTTCTGTGGTTCTCTCTTGCTGAGAAGAACAGGGGCCTGCAGCACACCCAAAGTCACTTCTCTAACACGGTTAGTCAGCAACAGAGACGGTGAAAGAACTCTGACCATCAAACGCCAGTGCTGGGCATTCATCACTGCATCATGAATGAGAAACAATAGGAAGCTTCACCTGATTAATGTTCATTTTGACACATCTGGATGGTTGAAGGACAAGTTTGCTCTACACTTTGCAATTAATTCTATCTGCTGAAAAAACAGGCTTGTATAATAGTAGTATAAATCTCAGTATTATTGCTATATTGAATATCTGGATTCTGATACAAATATATGGTGCTTTACACAAATATCTGCTCTATATATTATATTTTCTGTACCATCTACACAAAAAACAGAGTTGTATCTAAGCCTCTGAAAACAAAGTAAGTCATTTTCTCGACATCTACGTGATCTCTCAGCTTTGCAGTGTCTGTTTCTGTCAAGCTGACTAGGGAGAGCTTGTCCAGTTAGCAGCAATAAAAAATATATATATCTGCATGAATAACTGATTTATTTTTAATAAAATAAGGTAAAAAAGACCTTTAATACTGAAATAGTCTCAACTACCAAAGCTCCCTAACCCACAGAAGACAACACATATACTGTTAAATTGTCAAAATAAAACTGAGATTGGCATTGTAATTTCCCTTAATAAGAAATGTCACAGTCAAGAGATGCATTTTAATTGTCACACACAATGAAAAGTACCTATTCAGTCTTCATTTGTTGTATTTAGCACTAACACAATAGAGGATTGTAGGGCTTCAGAGGGTATTTTCTGATATCATTAGCATTTCAGTGTGCCCATGCCCCATCAGATCATTAAGAATGAACTCGGCTCTCTAACGCTATACAATAAATATAACAGATCGCTTTCTTGTGTGAACTGCTCAAGGTCCTAGGGCAGCAATTCTCAAAGTATCTCAGCCTGAACGTCCCTGGTAAGTGGGGGACCGCACAGTAATTAGTACATTCTGCAACTGGAAATTCGACTACTAGAAACGCAGATCCTTTAAGACAAGCCAGCCTACAACTTGGAAAACATTATTCCCAGAAGAACTGTTGTTTCCATCTTTGAAAGTTAACAAAGGTTAGTAAATAAATTACATGTTCAAAAAGAGTTGCAAACAAGAGAAATTCCTTTATCCAAGTCTAATACATTCTCTAACAAGCAGTCATGTCTAAGGGTTCATATAAGATCACTGAAAACATTATAATGTTTTATTTTCAGTCACTGTAAATTTTAACATCTAACCTCACTGCTGTGAGGCTGTAATGGATTTTTATTTGGCAAGTCAAGCGCTGTAAAGCATGGATTATGAAAAAATTAAACACAAAACATTTTTAGATCTAACTTTCATCCAGAGACTGGGTTTTATGCACTTTCACTGGAAATGTTACATTGGAATAAAATCAAATTTAATTGGTTCTTAAATAACTGAACAGTCACTTTAATTTTACTTCAATAGCAGTAATTCATAAATCAAGTAGCTCAAATTCTAGCACAGAATGACAAGAAAATAGAGTAGACCATACTCAAGTAGAATATAAACCTTACACAATGAACGGTGATTTTTCTTAATCTTAGTGCATCACCATTTTATAGACATCACAAAACTACCAAGACAGAAATACTTAGACTTAAGATCTGTCAGCCCTCAAATGCTACACAAGCCCTTGACAATAACTGATTAACAAAGACTAACCGATGATATGATCGTTGCTAAACTGGGACTGCTAGAAGAATGGCTGAGATTTTAACAGGAGATGCAATTTCTCTCATGCACACTAGATGGAAGTATGTAAAATCTTAATTCCTTCCTGTCCTGTTTTAAATTTAAGTGGCTGAAATATATATCACACGTCACATTTTGAGAAGCCTTTTTTCTTTCATCTGCAACTTTACTCGTTGATAATCTGTATGTGAAAAGATGCCCTGAACTATAAAATTGTGGTGAAAATGAATACCAAATATGAGAGAAAATACACCAAAAATGTAAATATACTAATTTTTCAACTAAATGTATTCCGTTTCAAGAGCATTTAACAAGCACTACTGAGCTCTATCACAGAAACTCAAGTTACATTTTAGAAACAGTCAGGTTATTTTAACAAAATAACAATTCTAAAATTACTACCTTGCCAATGAATAGAAACAGGGTTTAGAAAAAGTATAAAAGGCTCCACAAATACTGCCGCAGTTTTGACTGAAGAAAAACCAACCCCAAAAAACAAATTTTTAGAAAATACTGGGAGAAATATACGGTGAAACAACAACCTGAAGTCTTGCAAAATGATCTAAACACAGATCAGAGCAGCAGACCATCAAAACTGAATGGGATTAAATTACACACAAATTTTCTGGAAAGTATCTTAAAAGTGACTTGTTCCAAAACAAGCCATTTCTAAATTTAAACACTAAAGAGTTCACAGAGAGAAAAACTAAAATCAAGTAATGGTGTGACCAGGAAAGAAAGGAATTGGGAAGAGCCGTTTTCCCTTGCCTGCTCTGGCTTTTTCACATATTGATTTTCCTCTACATTCATTCACAAATGCTCAGCATAGCTGTGAACAATTTAAAGTCAAAGGATGCGTGAATTAGAAGCTCTAGGAACAGCTTATCCATTCTACAATATAGGTAAAAGAAAAAGCTGGTGGCTTTCCAGGAGCTCTTAAAAAAAAAAAAAAACACAATAGACAGGTGAACTGGAAGATAATGGTAAGCAAGCAAATAACCAGGTTTCCCTGTCCACACTGCAGCCAGAGCATCCTAAGCTTGGCCCAAACTGTCTCTGTTCTCACAAAAGCACCAGGCTTTGCCTTCGTAGTCCTCATTTACCTCTTGAAACTCAAGAAATAAAAAGTAAACACAAAAAGGAGCGGGCTAATTACAACTGACACAAGTCAGCTCTATTTGAGTCCCAGTTCCAGGCTTCATTTGTAATCAGGAAGTGGAGAACGTGTTCAACGTACCTTCCAGGAATTTACAGGCAGCAAAAAAGAAAGGCACTTCAAGACTCTTCTAACTTGGAAGACCAAAAACTAAGAAAACCCAGTGACAGACAAAAAGATGGGTTAAGACCAATGGCTGGATAGAGGAATAACAAACTAAGCATGAAGGACTCTCCTTCCCAGATGTCAAATACATATGCTTCTTTCTATTTCATATTTTAAAAAGATTAGCAGAGGAGGAAGTTTATTTTGGAGAGTGGAAGCATCTGTGTCAGTTTTTGAAAATGGTTGATAAGATGCTTTCCATCCAACAGAATTTAAAAATATATTTATGGTATTGGCTTGAGACAATAATTGTACAACACCTTTCAAAGCATTCAGTGTGCAAGCTGGCTACAGAGAGGAACAAAAAAGTGGTGATATACAACAGCCACAGGAAAGGGGAGAGCTCTGATGGGTAAGTCATCTAAAATTCATGCTCAAAATTTAACAGAATGAAAGCAAGAACATGGATAACAAGACACAGCAAAGGATGCACTAATATACTAGGAGTAGGAAATGAAAAACAATTCACAGTACTGAATACTGAATTATGCAATATGCATACAAACAAGAGTAAGTAAAATTTTTTTTTTTTTTTAATTTATTCACAACCCTGTACCCTATCTATAGTGGTAAATCCTTTTTCTCTGGCAGGAACCCTACATCCACCACGTAGGAAATTACCTGGGCAAGGCTGAACTAGGTTACCATCCTAGCTGCAAAGCAAAGGAAAGAGAGCATACCAAAGTGTTTTACCTGTCTCAGGATAAAACACTGAGATACATGAGACGCAAAATTACAGAAAACAACTCAATACGAGATCCACTATGAATAGCAAAGCACGTCATTTCACCTATTTCCACTTGCTCTCACATGGTTCCCAAATTAGAAACAATCAGAATCCTACTGGAAACAATATACAGCATCTTAATTGGGCTGTCTGTACTACATACGTCAGCAGCACATCACTTGGTAGATCATTTTTTTGTCTTACTTTTTTCAAATACTAAAAATAACTTCACTTTCATGGTTCACCTTTTCTTCATCATGTTACTAGAGACATCATAAGAAGTTAAAAAACATTTTCACTCATTTCATGTAGACTGCAAACTGAACATGCTAAAGATGGGCTTCTCTGGAGGCAGGATCTGTGATTAATTCCATTCAATAAAATTTTACTTGAAGGTTTGTCTCAGATGTGTTGCATTTACAGAAAAAGTTTTCTAATACATTTCCCAATAATATATCTATCAATGCATCTGTTTAAGAGCTGGGAACAGTTCAGTTATCTACAAATACATAAATAGGGCCAGAAGCTCAAATCAACTGTTCTATATATTCAAAAGCACCACATTGTCTTTCACATTTAGAAAAGTTTGTGGCTTAGCTTGGGTGAACTGCTGTATGCAATTTGAAAAATTATAATAAAAACCTCTCCCAGTTTTCATCCCAATACACCTCAAATGAAGTAATCCACATTAGTTTTATTCTGTACCAAAATCAGATTTTATCTGATCAAATTATGTTCTTGAGAAATTACTCCAATAACGAAATATCACCATCTTCTTCACAAACCCTGGAAACTTGGACTAATTTTCAAATGCAGTATAAACAAGTTAAGTATTGGGAATACGTAAACTATTCACAATTCCTGAGCACAACAACAGGAGAATAATTTTAGTAACAATATACCAACTACAAAATGAGAATTGAGGCATGAAGAAACAAACAGATACAATGTACTGAGCTACTGAAATCGGTCTATATAGCCTATAAAACTCAATCAACCATGGACCACAGTCAATTTTTTTAAGTGTTCATTTAAATCAAATGACTAAAAACATGAAAAGAAGTGGTTGAAGAACACACCAGCCTCTGTCAAGTCCAAACTCAATTAGGTGAAGGCAAAAATGAGGCCAAGCTATACCTATTTCAAATAATAAGTTTAGTATTTGAAGAATAATATGTCCGTTGGAAAAATATCTCTGGACGAAGTTAAAAGCAACTTTCCTTGATCCCAATCAGCTGAATGCACTTTTAGTAACTCTATTCCTCAGTAGCTAAATCAGTATTTGGAAAACAATTTTTTTTGAATGAAAAAAAATGAACAGTGTGAGAAACTCATTTTAGCATTCCTATTCAAACTAATGGCCTGCAATAAAAGAAAAACACTGCTCACATAAAGGATGTTATGATTAAGAGTTTAACACAGAAAAGTTTCAAAAATGGGAAAATAGGTATATGGCACACCACACTAGGAATACAAATTTATATTACTCACTTAACTTTCCACTTTAAAGAAAATTTAAAATGATGAAAACTGAAAACAGTGGAATGATGCGGTTCACTACTGATGCAGAAAACTGCAAAACCTTCACTCATCTTCAGTGCTACCCTACCCCATAAACAATCTCTCGGTTACAGTCTCCAATGCTATTCAGTGGCTGGAAATCTGTTACTAAATTGTTGGGTGTAGTATTTAAGTGAACTAGTACCTTGTTGGAGAAATATGCTCTGAATGCAATTATTTAAAAGTACCATTTATCTGTTAAGTAAATGAAGCAAGACCAGATTTTGCTAAGTTCTCGGTGGCGTTTATGGCAATTCTGTAAGTCCTCGAAACCTTGAAATTACCAAGTTTTAGAGAAAATACAAAACAGACATTGTTTCACCTCCCATCTTCACTATTAAAGCTAGGTTTCTAAAGATGAGAAAGAAAGAAAGCTCCACAGGATGCAAAATGTTCCAGTGATGGACTAACAGGTGGCTTTGGGATGGAGGCAGCCTGCGCAACAATCTGCACCTCTTCCTCTCCCCACCTCCACGTGCTGGCCAGTAATGAGCGAAGGTCAAAATTGGAGAAGCATAAATAAGAATGGAAAAAACAAGGTGAAAGAGAAAAGCATAGCACCCGGCAGGAAACAAAAGAGTTCCTATCACACATCCAGGCATTTCAGTATGTGCAGTTGAGAATACAAGCTAAGGCTTGTACACGTTTCACAGTAGTCTGCATTTCTGAGAAACACAGATACTTCAGCCCTCGACAAAATCCTTCCTTCACTTCTTGAACTTGATCTCTGGTAACAGTTCTTCTCAGAAGCAAATGTAGGTTTAAAAAAAGTACATCTATCAGAGGACAACCTGAAACTAAAAATAAAACTTAAATTAAGGCAAGAATCCAAATTACAGAAAATGTAAAGGTTCCTTAATTTTACAGGTGGAGAAAAGCAACACTATGGGGACAGTCTCCAGCACTTTTAACATTGTTAATAAAAACAGCAACCCAGGCTGTGCTAAAGCAGAAAAATTGTGAATCTATTTGCAATAGAAAGTGAAAGGGGAATCAAAAATACCATCTTATTAAATGGTATGTATTTTGTGGTAAGTATATTATTTATTCAATTAAGAAATTCACAAAATGATTGAGGTCGTATCATAAGTAAGGTCACTATTTAATGTCAATAATAAAGCAGAAAAGATTCTTATGAGAATTTATGCACCTGCCTTTTCTTTTATCTCGGCAGAAAATGAGTTTTTTTTTTTTTTTTTTTACACTTCAAAAGCCATGTAACATAACAAATAAAATATATGCCAAGCATGAAGGCACAGAGAACATGCCAGCATCTTTCAGCAGTCATCTTTCTCATGTCATCCACTATGTCAGATTTATCTTTTTTTTTTTTGCTTAATTTTTGTTCCAATAATACACATCCTCTCTCTCTAGACTCTCAGGCTGGTTGGACTTGAGCTCAAGAAGGCTTCTTAAAATAGCTGAGAATATTGAAAATATTTGAAGTAATGCTCATATATTAAAAGCCTATTCATCAACTGATATTCTAACTCTAGGTCTCTCTACCTACTAATCCCCCAAAAGGGTCAATTCTCTGATTTCTGACCTCAGAAGTTATATAAAAATGCACAGTGTGAGCATCAGTTAAAACATAAACAGCTTTTCTTTTATGGAGAGTTTTTTCCTCTGAAAACCATAGATCCTGTATTTATTGCAAGCCTTACTCTCTTTTTGTCTTGACTCTTCATTGCTTTTGATGCAAACTTTCATCTACTCAGAATTACAGGAGAACAGTTAATTCCCCCTTGCTTGCTTTCTGTTGTGGCTGCTTCTCTTTCCAGAGTTTTCAGACCCTCGATGCTTGCTTTACACAACACCAGACCCAACTGTATGCTATTCCTGCATCCTCGCTCTCCAGATTGTTGGCTGTGAGAGCTTGTTCTCTTCATCTCTATTATTTGTAGTATGTTTCAACAATGTCTTCCCTACCACTTTATATATTTACTTAATGTATTCACTTTCTAGTCAAGGAGGTAGCTCCACTTCTCTTCACATTTTTATAGCTCATTCAGTATGAGCCCTTCCTACTTTCATCAATTCAAGGAGCATCACGTGAGGATCAGTCCACTGTGACAACATGATCCTGTAATGTGGACTCTCAAGAATGATTTTCACTTGTTTTTTAAGACAGAAAAGAATTAACCTCCACTGAATGTAGTCCACGATTTTTTTTTCCAGAGGCTTCTTCATAAATTCATTTTTCATAAAATTTATGAAGCACTCTTTTGCTGCTTCCTGCACACCTGAAATGACAAGCTCTGGACTCTAACAAGTGCAAATTCTTCAGGGAGAAAAGGTCTGATCAAAACCATATGCACTGAAAGGAAGAAGGAACTATTATGACCGTATTCCCCAATTGCCTTTGTAGCACAGATCACAGAATTTTGTCAATCAGTAACTAAATCAGATAAAATTTCTATAGACCATATATAAAAATCAGGAAACCCAGTAGATCTAGTGAGATTTATTCAATCATCACAGTTGCTGTAGCAGAAATGACATCATTCAGGAACCCAACCTCATTTACTGAAATAGCGTGCTCTCTTGTAGCTATTAAGAAAACAGAGAACTTGGTTTTATAATAAAGAGGCAAAAGTATCGTTGCAGAAAGTTTTCCAAATAAACTTACATTTTCTTGAGATTTCAGTTGCGATTAAAAAAAAAATAGTACCATCACAAAAAGTGAGTGCAATAAATTATTACTGAACTTGTCGATACCATAACTGTAGACAAGCCTGTATCTGCAATTTATCTTAAAACTTGTACCTAGCAGTTAGATGCAATATCAATAGGAGGATAAAACATACATCATAAGCCCACACAGGTGCTGCTCTGGAAGATCATATGCTGCATAACCAAAAGCATGTAAGTAGTTTGCTTGCTGAGTGGACTGAAAACAGACAAATAAATCTCTGCAACATGAATGTTTTTCTTCACACTTTTGTATTTAACGTTCATGTTTTTCCTGTTAAGATGCTTCAAATTTTGTTGGCAGGAAATGAGAATTACAAGAAACTGATTAACAAAAGCTCTTGCAAATCACATTTGTGATAAGAAAAACACACTTTTCTTCGAGCAACCCTTGGAAAAGATTACACGAAGGATTTGCACATTTCGATCCAGGCATAAACTATGTTAAGATTGCTGTACGGTAACATTAGTTAATAATTCCCTTTCCTGTTCCACATTCAAGAGAAGGAATTTACCATCACAGTGCTGACACATTACAGCAATTCCAACATCCTCATCATGCATTTCTGAGAATAAAGAAAGGTATTCTAAACATTCTCACAAAAGTAAGCATTCAAAGTGCTAGGATTCCAGAGGGATTTTTTGCTGTGCTTATATATAGGTATGTAAAAGGACTTAGCTATTGTGCGTGCACGAACAAACCTCACAAAAGTGTCCATGCTGCTTACGCTATTTCTTGACCTTTCTAAAAATAGCTAACCTCTCGCTTCCTGAAAAGATCTGGAATTAATTTCCCAAAGGTATACCCTAATAAAAATATTCTCAGACATCAAATCCAACAGCTGCCATTTCTACAGTAAAATGACCTGCGATAGTTACTAGCTCAGTCTTCGGTTCAGAAGCGATGTACATAACTTGGGCCTAGTCAGGATATTTGCTCTCTGTTAACAGCTTCCCTGGACTTTCTTCAATGGTCTCTAAAAGGACAGGCTGAGATGGCCCCTTCTACAGATACTAGGCAGGAGGCTGAATTAAAGGTAAATTAACTTGAGAGTCCTGATAAACACGCTCCAAAAGCATCAGCCACGCAACTCAGAAATACTATTCCTTGAAAAGGGGAGGATAGAAGATGTTTTGTTCCCCTTCTGACAGATCTCATCCAGGAGATTACACTGGGAAAACTCACATCGTGTAAAACCAGAATAAGCGTTCGGCATCCAACTCTAACGAGACGAAGTATCTTTCCTTCGGATCTCTGTAACCAGCAGATTTCACAGCCCGGAGTCTTTCACGGAGAGATACCTCCACCCCAACCCGGTCGGCGCCGCAATCCGGGCTGACCACCGCTGTCGCTGCCGAGGAGGCAGGTGGTCCCCGGCCGAGTCGGGCCGCGCTGCTGGCCGACGCTACAAAAGGGGGGACGAGCCGGGCTCGACCCGCGCGGAGTCGCTCCCGGGTCCGAACTCCAAAACGGGGCGTGACGAACCGCAGCTCGGTCTGAATGTGGGGGGCCTCTGCACCCCGGGGACGAGCACCCGGGTCCCGGTACCCCGGGGATAAGCACCCGGGTATTGGTACCCAGAGATGGACACCCCGGTCCTGGTACCCCGGTACTAGTACCCCAGGGATGGACACCCCGGGTCCCGGTACCCCAGGGATAAGCGCCCGGGTATTGGTACTCCCTAGGCGCTACCGGCCCCCGCTACCGGCGCCCCGGGGACGGCGCCGGCTCCGCAGCAGGGCCCCGGCCGCCGAGGCC
>PTFA01000481.1:230101-256748 GCA_003342895.1 Casuarius casuarius | reverse complement strand
GTGCAGCGCCGTGCACCGCGCTCACCCAAGGACTCCGCGGTAGGAAGCGGCAGGCGCAGCCGCACGACCAGCACGGCGTCCATGGCGCATGCCCGGCCGGTGGCAGCACCGCGGCACACGAGCAAAGCTGGCACTGCCACCCTCCGCTGCCAGCTGCGCCCCATAGCAGCCATCAGTGCAGGTGCTTTAATCCCCCTTTAAAGCATCTCTCCCCTCCGGCGCACAGAGCTGCCCCAGTGCTGCTGCAGCAGGCACCAAACTCACATGTGCAAGACATGTCCAGAGCACAGAGGAAGGAAACTTTTTCCTCCCCCCCCCCAAGACTGGCCAGCTGGGCAGTGGGACCATGCCTCCTCCTGCCACCCCCACTTCGCTCCCCGTGTCCCTCCCTGTCACCCAGCATCCCTCTCCTCCTCGCCCCGAGGACAGCACAGCGGCTTCGCGGTGCCGTCCCTGCTCCCTGCAACAAAACGGGAAAGTCTTAACTAACGTCCTACGTGCTCCATCGTCTGCCCAAAGTTAATTAAAACACATCTCTGCTCCAGGAAAACAGTAGCTTCCACAGTCTGAGTTCAGACAAACGCCAGTGGCGCCTTTCATATTAAATGTGATTGGCTTGTGATGTGCTAATTAACCTAATTATCAAGCCTCATTAATGAGCTGCTTCCCCACATTTAGGGCTGAGCAGGTTGTAAGCGCGTTGCCTCACCAAGTCAGCTGGGAAGTTGAGAGACTTTGCACATCCTCACACACAGCATTTCCATTTCAAGCAAACCTGTCACCCCGACTCCTCGGGACCAGCTGCTGCTCCGGGCACTTGTCTCTGTTTGTTCTTCTGCCTGGCAGAATCCCTGGAAAACGCTTTGCGGCGGCTTGATGCTGACCCGCGTGTCAGAGCTGCACAAAGGAAATGGTTTCCCCATTGTATCCGCACCAGATGAAACATCTTTGAATCCTCAAAGCGCGCTTACCTGTCTTTCTTCCCTGCAAGGTGTAACCTGTGAACACGCCACTGCTATGGAAATGTGATCTAAGCTCGGCTGGGAAGAAAGGAGAAAACACATAAAAGTGCCCTGGTTTTAGTCAGAATAAAACAGATAGAAGGTGGCAGCTGTGAGGTCTGATTGACAGAGAGGAAGAAAGGAGATGAAAACAATTGCTTATGCTGGGACCTCGTTTTATTGCGAGCAAAATACAAAAGTCAGATAGAAACATTCCAGGAACCACAGTGTCCCCTGCTTGGAGAAAACAAGCCAGGCTATCGTGTACCTCTCTGAAGGCTTCCTAGCGTAGCTTTCAGAGGATCTTGTGTTCTTGGCGGTAGTATCTTTTTAACGGCTCAAAGCAGGCTTTTGCCAGTGCTGGTAGAGCATCTCCTGCCTTCGCACCGGAGAGGCACAGTATGGGCACAGTATTTCCTAAGAAGGTTTGGGTTCCAGGCAGGAGCAGAGAGTCCCCAGAAGACCCTACCAGATGTCTTTATTTAACTGTCTGGGCAGCAGCCCAAGGCCGCCTCACTCGAGGATGCTTATTTATAACAGCACGTGGGGATTCACCTGGATTTCTGGCAGGAAGCTATACGGCTCTCCCGCTGCACAAGTGGGCCGAAGCACCGCAGTGTGCAGACACCCAACTCAAGCGCCCACATGCCAGGTCCACGTACGGACAGGCACAGAGGGGCAGGGGACAGGCACCACGCGTGGCAGGAGGCATATCTGCCTCGCCTCCGTCACTCAGCATCACAGCACCCCATGCCAACAGCTCCCGCGCACAGCACACAGCGCCACAGACCTCCTTACAGCCCAGCCTTTTCAGCCTCCAGGCCTCATTCAAGCCCCGACTTGTGCCATTCCCTATCCGTCCCCAACACCCGAATAACCTCGAGCTGCAGCACCCACTGCTACTCCAACTTCAGGCTCTTTAGGCGTGACAGCCTCTCCGTTTGCATCTGCAACCCTGGTACAAACAGTAATGACTTTGTAGTGACAGTGGTGCAATAAACTATTCAAATGTAAGACTCACTGAGAAAAGGTTTTGACCAATTTCTGCAAGACCAACAAGCCATTCTGAAGTGAGCATCTGGAGACCCTGCTATAGGCATCTTCAGACCTGAATATTCCTTCAGTAGCCAAACATCCAGACTTCTGTACCGGCAGGACCCCCAGTGGGTACTGAAAACAAGGTGTATGGGGCAGAAAGACAATTATTCCCTGCTCCATCTCCATTTCTGATAAATATACTCCAATTACTGCTTGCAAGTCCATGAGCCATTCTCTGACCTCCTGGCTGCTCTCACAGGGGGCCAGGGAAGCAGCTCACATACACATCAAGAACAGACCACGGTTCCAAGCTCCATTTCTCTGCTTCTCCAATACTCCACTGAGTCAAAAGAGTACGTCACCAAACCCACCCCTCTGGGGTGACTGCCACATGCCAGAAGCTGTGAGCGGCTTGGGAAATTGGAGGAAAGGATGATGGGGAAAAAGGAAGAACAAAAATTCTTACAAACTACAACACAGAAGAGGTCAAAATGAAAGAAGCAGCTGGCAGTCTTTGAGAGGATGGTGCGTGCACACCCGTGGGAAGGGCTCCAACACAAGAGTTGGAAACCACTGGCTTAGCATCACATACTGAGAGTTTAAGAGCTCCCTCTGTCACACCCAGTTATTACAGAGTGTTTCAGCTAGCCAAAACTCCTCCACTCAAGCAAACCTGGGTAATACTGACTTCCTGCACTGTCATATTCTCATGAACTCAACAGACTGCACGACAGAGAGCAAAGCAGAAGAGAACATCACGTGGGCTGGGGTAGCCTCTTCCGTTTCCATCCCCACTGGTGGAGTTCCTCAGCCTTCAGAAGAGATAAATGTGCCCTCACTGTAACCCTTTGTTCACTAAAGACAGGAGATGCCAACCTTTGCTCTCTCTCTTCCCCCCCAAGTTTAAATGATCATAATATTCACCCATCCCTTTTTGGGCCAGAGGACTTCAAAGCACTGCACAGTGTTTACTGCACAGGGACTACTCCACCTGCTCAAACCTGACTCTGCTGTTCTCTCCAACAGCAGCATTTAAAGCTTTTGCCTAAATGACAACGCACAGCTGCAATTCCATAACAGACATTAATAGCACTGAAAACATTAGGCAGTGGTGTACGATGCATGGGGCACAGAACTGCACGTTCCAGCAGCACTGGGGTATCTCCAAGTCTGCACTTCTGGAGGAGATCCAGGCCTTAGTCAGGTTTCCCCCACTCTTGCCTCCCTCCTATCTTCATTCCACAGTTGGTCAGGTCCTTCTGAACATCCAGCCACAAACACTTGACACTAAGGATGTGGGTCATAGCCCAAAAGTAGTGGATGACAGGTCTATAAATGCAGCACTAGAACCGCATGTAAAGCTGGCTCTCTGATGCCTGTCCCCAGCTTCCATAAGATAAGGTGCTGTAGAAGGTCTGAAAGTTTTATTTCAGTTTGTGCCATTCTCTCAAAAGAACAATATATTCTATTTCAGCCCATTATGTTGATTCCACCATCCTCTGTTTCTGGATTGAACAAAGGTGCTAAAATACCCACAGGGAAGAGAGCACTGGTTTCTCCGCGTGACCAGAGAGCTTGAGGGCTGTCGAAACCTATGCAAAGAGCTCAACTCTTCACCTCCACCCTCAGCTTCAAGCGGATATCACACAGGAAAACGTTCATCAGGTCCTGGCCAGCCTCCTGAGCAATCCTGCTGATAACCGTACCTCTTCTTCCAATCAACATTTTCTGTATTAAAACCCAGAGAGAACATCATCATACTTATCCTCACACCACTTAACTGTGGGGAAGAATCACCTGAGGAAAAAAAATGTAGCTACAGAAGCAATTAAAGGGAATATAGCAATCAGAGATGTCCTGAGACCAAACCACAGGCAACCGATCACTTCGGAAAGGTGCAAGAGTTTTACTGAAACTCGATTGTTTATAAAGAAGCTGAAGTCAGATGCCCAGCATGTGGAGGCCATGGATCTGTCTCAGGCACGGACAGCTAGGCATTGGGAAAGACTTCCATCAGGGCTAGGAGAAATGGCTGCTCACCTCATGGGTGTCCTCACGCTCATATAGCACAACGGCACGAAGCAGCCTGCTGGTTTTCTATCATGCAGTACATATGAGGATATCTGGCTTCATCTTCTGTGTCTAAGGCTACAACACCCCAGTGTCTCCTGAACCTCACAGTGTACAGTCCTGGGACTGCTGAAACTGTGACTGTGTTGGGCACCTGGCTCTTCCCAACTCCAAGAATCCACAGCTGAGGGACAGGGTGTCTAACACAGCAAGGATGCACGTGCACTGGATCCAGGAACCTCCTGTCACCCTCCCCAGCGCCCTCTCTCTCTCCTGATGTTACTCACCATATGAGAACTCCTCGGGACCAGGAGGTTCTGCACAATGAGGAGCTCTCCGCTTGGTCCCTCCTCCCACACCTCTGTCACCTGCAACAGCAAGCACAAACTCAGCAGTTCAGCAAACCACCTCAGGAACAGCAAATGCCGCTCCTTCACAGACAAGGACTCCAGTCAGCTCCCCGAATCGAGCCCACGGGTGCGGTCTCCCTCAAAATACACAAAGGGTCTCACGCCACCTGGCACGTAGGGCTGAAGCCACCCCACATGCCTTGTAAAGGGTCTGGCAGATTTCACAAACCCAAAGAAAAGGATTCGGATCGTAGTGTGATGTTTCCAATACAACAGCTCGAAGGAAAGTCTGCTCGCAGATGCTTCCCACCTGATGCACACTATAGGGCACTTCCAGTGGCAGGTACTCCAGTATCTTCCCCCTGATGACGTTGTCACAGATCTCTTGAGGTGACTGGTTGGTCAAAACTCCACTGTGAAACTCCCACGGGCCTGGCTTGGCTTGCATCAGAAGGTACCGCTGTCAGCACAAAATGCACATCACACCCATTAGCTGTCACGTACCACTGTCGTACGGTGCCACACACCTCTACACTCATCTTGCAGTGAGTCACTATGAGGACACTGCTGCTAGTTAGACATCAGGGCAGTAGTTTAATAATTTTGGTGGGGAATGGAGAAGGGGAAGTTTCTGAAACTCAGACTTGCCACAGGATCACACCTCCCTAAAGTAGTTTATACAAGTCACAAAAAAACCCCACAGCATTACTGGCACCTAAAAGATAATGCATTGGGCAGCTTCATCATTAAGAACAAGCTGCTGCTTGGAGAGCCCCAAATAAGAGTGTTCTGTACAGGAAACTCTGAAGTTACAGTGCACATGTAGCCCTCCTCGCCAGAGAACGCCCCACCCTTGGTATGGGCCCACCCCGGGACAAAAACATCAGCTCTGCTGATGGACCATGAAGCTCAGTATGAAGTATGGGGGTACCACGAGGGTAAAAGCACACCAGCTTCAAAGCAGAAACAGTTCAAAGCTGCAGTTACCTTTAGTGTATCCACCTCCTCTCCACTGAGAGCTGCCAGCATGAAGATCTCCTGGAAGCATGGCCAGCCTTTCATATTTTTGATATCTCTGTATCCACCGGGCTTTGGGCCTTGCACTTCCTCTGTGACAAGACTGGACCCCGTATCACTGCTGCTATCAAAGTCCAAGAAGGCTGTAGCTTGATCTGTTTCCTGCAAACAGTGAGACTCATGGGCCCTATTCTCTGGTGGAGAAGCTTGAGCAATTTGAGGAGGAGTTTTTGCTGAAGAATGGGAATTATGTTTAAAATCAGACTCTACTTTCAGTTTCTCTACTTTCAGTTTCTTTCCATTTACGACTCCCTCTGTTAGCTCAGTTATTAGTTCCAGCAGGATGAACTTCTTCTTTACCAGATCCACCTAATATGAGAGAGAGAGGTGTCAGGAATCTGCCATAAAAGAAGTTAACAGCTGGGCCCTGAATTTTGAGGAGCTAGAAGAAGCCACCCAAGCTGGCTGCTGCAGGGCAAGGTTTCTGCAGTGGAACGAGACAGTTTTCCTACTAAATCACAGTGTATCAGTGGTTCAAGAATGGTTCGTCCAAACACCGACTGCTGAACTTCTGACCGACCAGCTCTCCTATGGTACAGCTACTGTTTCCAGGTCGATTTAAACCCTAGTTTGCAACGTGCAGCTTCAGGGGTTTGCTGTCATGCATGCACGCACGTGTATACACACACACACTTCAGTATTCTGGAGCAGAGGGGGAAACAATCAGCTTCGTTTAACACACCTAGTCTCAGTCACCTGAAAATTCATCACTGCTGAACCTGGATGCTGTTTGAAGACAGTGATGTAACAGGCTGTGGAAGGCAGAAAAAGAAAAAGAAAAAAAAAAGCAACCTTATTTACCTTGTTCAGAACCAGGACACTAGGAATCTGCGGAAACTGAAGAAGACATTTCAGCACCTCTTGGCTCAGACAGTTTCGCGTCCAGTGATCCGATACATCCACCAAAACCAGAACTGCCAAAAAATAGTGAGAAAAATATAATGAACCTTCATTTTCCAAAATGCTGGCTTTCAGCTTCCCCAAAATCTACAACCAAGTTCTTCCCTTCTGATTTTACAGAATCTCTTCTGTAAAATTTCTGCTCTCTTCTACAGCAGAAGCATACGGATGGAAAGGGAGTGTTTTAATTGTCAAGAAAATAAAATGCAGTTTACACTTATTGTCTTAAGGACATCACACGTGCTAATATGCAACATCCTAGCCCAAGCTATTAACCCAACCTGCCTCTCCTTAGCATCAGACAATTCTTGTTCTCTTCCCCAGCTAAGCATTTGGAAATCTTTTCTGGGCCCTTCCCTCCTCTGGCCTGGTTCACACTCCCAGGTCTGCCCTTAGTGCCCAGGAGGCATCCAGATGCCACACTTACAGGGCCGTAAGTTTCTAGAACAGATCAATGTTTCACTGAATACAAGGGAAGTTAAGTGCCCACCTATATCTGCATGTTGCATGCTCTCCCATGGGTCCTTCAGCATGGATTCATCGAGCTTATGTCTGAAAGAGAAACGCAAATTAGTAAGCTAGACCCATGCTGGATCACAGCTGTCTTCCTTCCCCTTGAAAGGAGGAAAAACACATTTTCCATCATCCCAGCTCATGCAAAGCTGCCCTGCAGCCTACAGCATCCCTGATTACATGCGCATATGCAGTATGAAACAGAACAGGGCCCAAGGGACTTACTGAAATAACAGTGATAAGAAAAAATCATATACAATAATAAGACTAAAAATATATATTCCTGTCTCTCCTATTCTAAAAACTCTTGCAGTAGAAATCATTCTGGTCTTATAAAATCTTCATTGATACGACACTCGATGCCCCCAGAGCAATAGTAATACCTTTTGGCTTTCAAGGGACTCGTGAGACCAGGTGTGTCCAGAATGATCTAGAAAGGGGAAAGATAGATCTTATAAGTTTGTCTGTGGTTGATGGCAAAGCTAAAACATGTCTGTGGAACTAAAAACAACCACGGGATACAAATGACAAAACCCAGCACTATCTGGCTAACACTCCCTGCTGCCCTGAGCGCAGCCTCCCTTGGACCCATCTGGAAGCTCACCAGCTGCGTGTCTTCGTACGTGACGACACCCCGGGCTTTGCATCGGGTCGTGTGCACTTTCTTAGAGACCGGGAAAACCTAGAAAAAATTAAACGTTTTCAACTCAGAATATGCCAAGAAAATCAATTAGCAGCCTGAATTTCTTGCTATACCACAGCTTTACCTTTCTGCCCAGAAGTTGATTAGAGAGCGTTGACTTCCCAGCATTTGGCGCGCCAATGATAGCGACTTTTAAAACCTTGGGGTTCTTGGGCTGGTCAGGTTGGTGCTGTAACAGGCGGTCTTGCTCCTCTGCCAGGGCGAAGCAGAAGTTTGAACACGGATAAATTCCTACAGACAGTATCACTCCAAACACGAGTCAGAGGGCTAAGAAGCTCTCAGTATCGTCACGCCGCCTGACCTCGCACGGGTGTGTGTCGCTACACTTATCTGCAGCAGCTTGGCGCTTCCAGCTGCACGTAACCACTGGGGCAGCTGGCAGACGCGTGCAAGATGAGCCCGCCCCGGGTCCCTGCTGCCGATTCCGGCGGCGGTGCCCAGCCGGCACCGGGCTCTGCTCACCTTTGCTGGTAGCCACGGGCGGCGGGTGCTGGCCCAGGGCAGGGGCCGGCTTCTCCGCGGAGATGCCCAGGATGCGGCCCAGCGCGGAGCTGCTCCCGCGGGTGGGGAGCGCGGCGGCGCTCGGGGAGCCGCTGCCCAGGAGTCGGGCCCGCCGGGCTGGAAAACAGCAGCGACCAGAGCTGCAAATCCCGCTGTTTACACCGAAACTGCCCCAAAACCGGCCGCCCCCCCCAGAGCCGCGGGCGGCGCATCCCGCTCCCCCCGGCCTCCGGGGCGGCCCCGCCACCGGGCCCGGCCACCCCCGGAGCAAGGCCTCGCCCCCGGCCGCGGCTCCCGGCGGCCCCACCTGCGCCCATCCGTAGGGACCCCGCCGCCGCCCTCGCAACCCCGCATAAGCTCCGCGCCGCCGCCATGGCGACGGGCGCCGCCATGTTGCCCCGCCGCGGGGCACGGCGGGAGCGTACGCAACAGCCGCCCTGATTGGTGCAAAAGGAGGAAGCATAGAGAGGTGGTGGGCGGGGGCAGCGCGCCGCTCCTTGCCGCATGGGGCTGTGGGGAAGAAGCGGAAGCCGGGCGGCCCCTTGCCGCCAGGCCGGGGCGGGAGGAGGGAGCGAGCGCCCCCTGCCGGCCCCGCCGCGCGCCGCAGCGGCCCCCGCTATACCGCCCCGTGCGCCCCGCTATACAGTGCCGTGCAACCAGAGCCCTGCTGTACAGCCCAGCGGCCCCTGCAGTACACGGCAGCGTGCCCAGTCTGCCCAGTCTGCTCTGCAAAACACTCCAGTGACCCCGATGCCCTCTGTGAAGCGCCCCAGTGCTCCCAGTGCCCTCTGCAATACATGCCAGTGACACCACCGCAGGTGTGCAATGCACCCCAGTGTGCCCAGTGCACCCCAGTGCCCGCCGCAGCATGCCCCAGTGCACCCCAGTGTCCCCTGCGGCCCGCCCCAGTGCACCCCAGGGCCCCCGCAGTGCACTCCAGCCGCCCCCCTGCGATGCACCCAGTGCTCCCCGGGTCCCAGCACTGCTGCGCACCCCGGGGTGCCCCACCGCGCCCCCCCGCCCAGGGGCACGCTGGGCTGCCCCGTCCCCCCGTGCCCGCCAGCATGAGGGGCCGCTGCGGAAAGAGAGTCAGAGCCGCCGTGCCGTAACTGCCTTTATTGCCCGTGCCGGTGCCGGTGCCCCGCGCCCGGCCAGGCGCTGCTGCGGTCCCTCGCCGCGGGGTCCCTCGCCGCGGGGTCCCTCGCCGCACGCCGGCCGGCGGCAGAACCGTCACCATTACTAAACTCAGTAATGGTAACGGTTTCCCCGCCAGCCGCGGTCCCGGCTGTGCCCGCAGCTGCTCGGTGCTGCCCTAATGCCCCACGTCCTCGTGCCCCCCGGCCCTGCGCCCCCCGGCCTGCAGCCCCCCAGCCTCTCCACCGTCTCGGCGTCCCCAGCTCCGCCGGCCCCAGCTCCGCCGGCCCCTCGGCCCCGGCGTCCCCTCGGCCCCGGCGTCCCCTCGGTTTTGATGTCCCCAGCCTCTCCACCCCTGCCCCACCGCCCAGCCCCTCGGTGCCCCACCAACAGCCCCTTGGGGCCCTCAACCCAATCCCTCTGCCCCACGTCCCAGCCCCTCAGCACCCCATGTCCCAGCCCTGGGCGTCCTATAGCCCAGCTCTCGGTGCCCCACGTCCCAGCCCCTCGGTGCCCCACGTCCCAGCCCCCCGTATCGCAGCCCCGGGGTCCCTCGCCGCTGCGGCCGGCCGCAGGCAGGTCTCGGCGCGGCCCAGGGGAGTACATCATCTATACTGTAGTGTCTCATAGTGAACTTACAGTATATGATGATATCCCGCCCGGGGCCCGCGGGGCGGCAGCCACCCGCCCGCCGGAGAGCAGCACCCACCGGAGAGCAGAGCACCTGCCCGCAGGGAGCACCCCAGGGTGGGCAGTGGGGGTCCCGGCACCCCAGGGTGGGCAGTGGGGTCCCGGCACCCCGGGGCGGGCAGTGGGGTCCCAGGCACTCTGGGGTGGGCAGAGGGGTCCTGGTGCCCCAAGGTGGGCAGTGGGGGTCCCAGCACCCTGGGGTGGGCAGTGGGGTCCCAGCACCCCAGGGCAGGCAGTGGGAGTCCCTGTACCACAGGGTGGGCAGAGGGGGTCCCGGTACCCCAGGGCAGGCAGTGGGGTCCCCAGCACCCCGGGGTGGGCAGCGGGGTCCCAGCACCCTGGGGTGGGCAGAGGGGTCCCAGCACCCCAGGGTGGGCAGTGGGGGTCCCTGTACCCCAGGGTGGGCAGCGGGGTCCCAGCACCTGGGGGTGGGCAGAGGGGTCCCAGCACCTGGGGGTGGGCAGCAGGGTTCCCTGGCACCCCAGGGCGGGCAGTGGGGGTCCCAGCACCCAGGGCAGGCAGTGGGGTCCCAGCACCCCGAGGTGGGCAGCGGGGTCCCAGCACCTGGGGGTGGGCAGCGGGGTCCCAGCACCCCGGGGTGGGCAGCGGGGTCCCGGCACCCCAGGGAGGGCAGGGGCACCTACCTGGCAGGGGGGCGCTGGGCCGAGCCCGCCGGCTGACCCCGCACCAGCCTTATAAAACCTGCCCTGCCTCATCTGCATATCGCACATCTGCCCGGCACAGCTGGAGCGGCCCCGTAACCCCTTCGTGCCCGGGGGGCAGCTGCTCCCCGAGGGCGAGCGCCCGCCCCGTGCGGCCGGGGGCTGCGACCCCCGGGGGTGCCCGCTGCCCTGCCCAGGACGGGGACGGGGACGGCCCCCACCGGCCTGGCAGAGCCGTCCGGCCCCAGGGCGGGGGGGGTCCCAGCAGGTGCCCCGGGTTCCTGGCCAGGCCTTTGCCCCCACCCCGGTCCCCCCGCGCTGAGACACCGCACCAGGCACGGGCTTGGGGACCCCAAACTGGGAGCCACCCATTGCAGACTGGTGCCCCTCTGCAGGGCACAAGCCAGGCCCGGACATGACACGGTGGCAACCCCACGGGGCCGGGCTGCAGGGCGGTGGGGGGACACACGGGCGCGGGGGGGGGGGGAGCGGCGGGGGCTGCGTCCCCCTGCATGGGTGACCCGAGACGAGGCAGGTGCACAGGCAGAGAGCTCGTCCCCTGGCAGTGCCCCCCGAGTGTTTGTCCCCCCAGGTGCCACGTCCCCTGGCCACCCCCCCCGAGGGACGTGTCCCCTGGCGACATGTCCCTCGCAGGGTCGTGTCTCCTGGCCGTGTGTGAGCCTGGAGGGACGGGACCCCCGGGAGCACGGGACCCCTGCCCACATGGGCCCCCGAGGGATGCATCCCCAGAGGGCCATATCCCCCAGCTGTGTGTCCCCAAAGGACACGTCCCTTGGCCATGCGTGTCCCCAGACAGCTGTGTCACCTGGCTGTGCATGACCCTGGTCATACATGTCACCTGGCCATGCATGTCCCCAGAGAGCCATGTCACCTGGCTGTGCATGACCCTGGCCATACGTGTCACCTGGCCACGCATGTCCCCAGATGGCCGTGTCACCTGGCCGTGCATGACCCTGGCCATACGTGTCCCCTGGCCATGCGTGTCCCTAGATGGCCATGTCACCTGGCTGTGCATGACCCTGGCCATACGTGTCCCCTGGCCATGCGTGTCCCCGGGCCTGCCTGCCCCCCGTCCCGCTCCGAGCGTGGTGGCCCGGCGGCGGGTTGTTTGCGCCGGCCGGGCAGGGCCGCGCTCGCGTTCCTGGAAGCCGCCTGCGGGGCCCGATAAGCCCCGGCCGCGCGGGGCCCCGATAAGCAGCAGCGCCTGGCTATCGGCCCCCTCTGGCACCCGGGGCAGCCCGGACCTGCTGTCACCTCTGGTGACAGGGACAGCGGTGCCCACGCTGCCCCCAGCCCGGCCAGGCGCTGGCAGGGGGGCGGCACAGGCTCAGCCCTGGCGCCAGCCTGTCCCTGGCCGTGGGGACATGGGGCTCCGGGTCTGCAAGGGACCGTCCCCTCCGGTCTTGAGCCCCTTGCCATGTCCCCAGGGTGCCCTGGGGGGGGGGGGGCTGTGGCCCTGCCCGAGCTGTGGCACCATCAGCCCAACACGCAAAGCAGGGAGACAGGCAAAGCGTCCCCAAGCGCTGCCACCCCGGGGCCATCGGTGCCACCATGGGGTGAGCCCCACGGGGCCATCAGTGCCATTCTGGGGGAGCCCCATGTGGCTGCTGGTGCCACGTCGGGGCGAGCCCCACGGGGCCATCGGTGCCACCCTGGGGGGAGCCCCATAGGGTCATCAGTGCCACTCCAGGGCCATTGGTGCCACCCCAGGGTGAGCCCCACAGGGCCAGCGGGGGTACCCCAGGGCCTTCAGTGCCAACCTGGGGGGACACCCACAGGGCTGCTGATGCCACCCTGGGGCAAGCCCCACAGGGCCATCAGTGCCACTCCAGGGCCATCGGTGCCACCCCAGGACGAGCCCCCCGGGGCCATTGGTGCCACCCCAGGGTGAGCCCCCCCGGGGTCATCCCCGCTCCGGCTGGGCTGGACGGGGCGCACGGGGCCCGGGCAGCCCCCAGGATGGGACCGCAGTGCTGGCACGGGGACCGCGGGCGCCGCAGCCCTCCCGCGGGGCCGCGCTGCTCCGGGGCGGCGTGTCCGGCCGCAGATAAGCGCCAGCCGGGGCCACGAGCCGCCCCCCCCACCCTGGGCTATCCGAGCCCTGCCCGTGCCCCCGCATCTCCCCCGGCCCCGGAGGGGCTCAGGGGCTCGTGGCGGCACAGAAAAGCCCCCGGCGCGAGCCCCGTTGCTGGCCGTGCTGCCCCCAAGCCCCGGCGCAGGGAAGGGTGCCGGGGGTGCACGGGGCACCCAGGAGCGCCGGGCGGGCGGGCGCAGGGCGTTATCGCGGGGCACCGTGCCACCAGCACGCACGCCGATACGGCACCTCGCCCGGCACGCCTGGTCGCGGCCACCCCGAGATAAGGGCGGCCCTCCGCGCCCTGCGGCACCCGCGGGGGCCCCGCCGGCGTCTCCGAGCCCTGCCGCCGGGGGGGACGGCCCCGGCCCCGGCCCCGGGAGGCAGCGGGGAGCGGCACGGAGGGGAGCGGGGCACCGAGGCTGCCAAACCCGACGAGCCGTCCGTCCTGCCGAGGGGGCTCCGAACCCTGGGCCCCCACGACCTGCAGCTGGTTACAAAATAAACCCCTCCCGCTCTTTGCAATAAAAGCAGCAACCCACTGAGGATGCATCTTCCCGGCCCCGCAAAATAAGGCAGCGGGTCTTAAAAATGAGGCTCCTGCTGCCTTCAGCATAGCGGGAATTCCCCAGCCCGGGTCGGCCGGGCTCCCGCCTGGGCACCTGCAGCTCTCCAGCTCCAGGGAATCTGCAGGAGGGAAGGAGGAGCTGCGGGGGCTGGCACAGGGGGGGAAGACCCCCACCCGGCTCCCCCTCGCACCCGCTGCACACAGGGTGCTCGGCTCTCCGGGGCGCCTCCGTGCCCGGGCACGGGCTGCTGGTGCTGCCACGGCCTCACGCCGGCAGCAGACCCATCCCCTGAGCTTGGCGGCCGCTGGTCGGGGTGGCGGTGGCAGCTTCCCCTGGGCCTCTAGCAGGGCTGGATGGTGCCGTGGGAATTGCTATGATGCCATGGGAATTGCTACGCTGCCATGGGACCTGCTGGCTGCTGGGGCCTGGCTCAGCGTTGGCGATCCATGCCGCGGTGACCAGCACCGAGCTCAGCATCTCGACCTCGTCCGCTGCGGAGAGGGGAGCTGGTGCTCCGGCAGGCGAGGAGTGCCCGGCGCGGGGGGCGCGTGCCCGCTCGCTTCTCGCCCTCGGTGAGCTGCTGCCTGCGGCCGATGCGGCTTCCCGTCCCCCCGGGCGGCTGCAGGGGTGCAGACGGGGCCTGGCAGAGGTGCCCAGCGCCCGGGGCGCCTGCGGAGGGAGTGGGGCACGGCACTGCCGCCCAGGAGCAGCCGCTGCCGCGATCGGCCAGTGCAGGAGGGAGAAAGCAGCTCAAGATGCCTGTGATGGGTGCAAATGCCCCTCTGCACCTGTGATGGGGCGCAGATGCCCCTCTGCACCTGTGATGGGGTGCAAACATCCCTCTGCACCTGCAACGGGGTGCAAATGCCCCTCTGCACCTGCAACGGGGTGCAAATGCCCCTCCACACCTGTGACGGGGCGCAAATGCCCCTCCGGCGTGCAAAGGGCCACGTCCCGCGCGCTCTGCCCGAGAGCAGCCCATGGGCCAACACCAGGAGCCCCTTCTCGTGCCTCGTCTTCCTCTGGAGACGGGAGGCAGCACCAACGGGACCAAACGCGCCTGCTCAAAGCACGACAGAGGCGCGGCAGCAAACGGGGTTAAGAAAATCCCCGTGGGGTAGGTGAGGCCGTGGAGGAGCAGGGCACGCAGCCGCCCCCGGCCCCACGGCACAGGCGCGTTCCCGTCTCCGGCAGGCTGCAGCGTCGGGGGGGGGGGGGGGGAGCACGGCCACCTGCACCGCCGGCGCCTCTGGGTGCCGAGCGAGCCCCACAGCACCCTCGCATGGAGACACCCGGGCCGGCAGCACCGGCTGGCGGAGAGGCCTTCGCACCGCTGCCGCCCGCGATGCCGGCACGATGCCGGCACGATGCTGGCTCGGGGCCGCTGCCACCTTGAGCCCCGCGCGGGGACCCCCCGAGCCCCCCGGCGCAGCCTTTCCGGGATGCTGCGGACCGCATCCACCTACAGGACCGACGCGGAGGGGCAGCAGCTGCCCTGGTGGAAGCACCACGGCCGGCGGCTCCGAAACGATCCCGCGCCCGGCCTGTGGAGCAGGACAGCCGTGCCGGGGTGCGTGGGCGACTGCGTTAGGTGCAGCGAGCTGCCAGTGCTCAGCTGCCACGACGCTACCCCCGACGACGGGAAGAAACCCAGCCTGGGCCGAGCGCGTCTCCCGCTTTGCTCCAGGCCAGGTCTCCCAGCCGAAGCGCCGAGCTGAGCCTGGGGTGAGCGCGCTGTGCCCCCCCGCTGCCCCCCAGCCCCGCGCTCCCCCCGCAGCACTTTGCACTTCCCACACCAGGGGGAGTTGGAAGAGCTGTGAACGCGCTGGCCGTGCAGGCAGCAGGGCTCTTTTTTTTCTTCCTTTTTCCCAAATACCAAAACCAAACAGACTCAGCAGCAACATTTGCAGCGTGCATCTGCCAGCAATCCCCCCTCTCCAAACAACCCCCCCCGAGAGCCCCACCGAGGACGGCCAGGGCACAGAGCGGGACGTGGGGCAGGAGCGTCCCCGCGGCACTCGGCAGCAGCGAGGAACAGCTCGGCCTCTGTGCGCGGACCCAGCTGGCCGCCCGCCGGCGCCCGCACGCCCCGCTCAGCCCGGCTCCCCGCTCGGCGCAGGCGTGAAGCAGAGGTTGCACAAAGCAACGCGCAGTTGAGCAATCCGCGCTCGGTTTATTCCCAATATTTGAGACAGGGCGCTGCGGCGGCTGGCCCGTCTTCAAACGGCGCTCGACTCGGAGCGAGAGAGTTTAACTGGCGTGAAATCCGAGCGCCTCTAATAAAACAGTCCCGTTCGGAGGATCGATGCTGCTGCACCCGGCTCCAGGCAGCCGCACGCAGCGCCGGGGTGAGCGGAGACACGACCCAGTTAGCCCCGGGGCTTAGAAAAATGGTGCAGGACACACAGCCCTGCACGGCCCGAGCAGCACCCCAGCACACCCAGGCGTCCGGCCGACGCCGGAGCGAGGGTACAGGAGAGCACGCATTAATCTTCCTTTAAAAGAAGAGCATCTTTGTGCATGTGAAACACTTACATTACAGCAAACTTTAAAAAAACATGTTTCCCTCGTAAGTTTGCGTTTCTGCACAAACATTTAAAAGAAAAACATTTGCCTCGTAAGCGCTTCCTCTGGGATTCTGCAAAATTAGGGAAACTCTGCCACGTAAGTCCCCAGCCCAGCTGCCCTGAGTCCGCTTGCACCGTGGTAATTCCTTGAATCTCGCAATTCTAAACCTTTTAAAGTCTTTAAAATGAATTCTTGATCCAGATGACAACACCACATTTTTACTGCAATCCTGCCTGGCCAGCAAAAAAAGAGAGAAAATAAAGCAGACCGGATGAATTGGGAGTTGCGTTTTTAAACCGTGGCACCTGGTGATCCACCTCTTTGCAAACCCTGAATCAACCGGTTCCAGGTCCTTCCCCGAGCTACGATTCACAGAGTCCTGCCTTCTGCCAGCGTGCCCCCCTGCTGCGTGCCGTGGAAGGAGGCCTCGAGACCAGGACAAAAGGGGCTGCTGGCTGCAGGGAACACCTTTCCATGACGAGGTGTTCTGGAATGCCGGAGGGAAAACCTACAGATTTATGACGCCTGTGTGAGGGACACGTGGTTGCATGTGTTTTGCCAACCATGCAAAGCCCACCGTGGTCATGTGACCATGTTAGCAGGTAAAGAGATATAAGGAACTGAAAAATTAAAAATGATGCTGGTTTGCACTATGCCAACACCTTCCATTGCCAGCACCCAAAGATTCACTGGCCACCAGTTGGGAAATACCCCCAGCCCCTGCGGAGGTCGGGGCTGTGTCGCTCCTGTGAGAGGAGGAGCTGCGGTGCGGCCGGAGAAGTTGCCCGTGGTCACACTGAAGGTCACTGGTGGAACCAGGAAGAGCCAAGGACGTGGTCCCCATGCTGGTGCTCCTACACATACCTGCGTCCCTGCTCAAACATCAGCACAGTGATGGACCATGCAACGAGTCGAGGCTGTGCCCAGCCATTCTGCCATGTGCAGTAATCCAGAAAATGCTCCTGGCTGGATAAAAATCCTGAATTACACACATAGACATAGCTACTCTGTAACCCCAGAAGCTCCAGAGCTTTCCCAAAGACCAAGGTGGGTCTGAAATACTTCGGCCAGGCCGGGAAACCTGTGGGTCGTGATTTGGTAAAACAAGATCCACCTGGCTGTGGCCAATTCTGCTTCAGGCAGCAAAGCCCRGTGGCCACCGGAGACGGAGCCCGGGCAGCGGGTCGGCTGTAGCGAGCCGGGAGGGCGCTGCGGATCCGGACAGGAGGCCGCGGGGCAGAGAGCCCGCGTCAGCCAGCGTTAGGTCAAACATCCGAACCACGAACCGGCCGCGCAAGGCTGCTGTGGGCACCGAGGAAGTGGCACTGGGATCRGCTGGAGGGGCTGAAACGCATCCCCACGAGCCTGTTATCACCYCAGCCCCTGTCCTAATGCAACCAGCACGCAAACCGGGAGCTGGTAGAGCGGATCCCACCGTCCAGGACACACGCAGGTGTCTTTCGCCRTGTGTGTTCACAGTGACAACCAGCTTGGGCAGGGTTTAGTCTTGCGAAGAGCTCATCTCTGCTCCGAACTGAACCTCAGTACTGTCTTGCTTTCTAAATGGGAAGTCACGAGGAGTTTGGTAATTACTGTTATGCTGCTTCGTAACTGCTCAYGGTGCCGGGCAAACACCAGTCCAAYGTGTTGCAATTCACCCAAGATCTCTKTGCTGTGATAACCCCCGCAAGGGCATTGCCTCCACGCGGAAGGAGGACTCGGGGGAAACCCACATCCAACACTGGAGAGCCAGGCGCAGCTGCGGTTTCCCTACGTGTGTACAGATTTCCTTCTGAAATGGCACAAAACCTGCCTTTCCGCCTTCCCCGAATCCCCGGCAGAACCAGCCTGGCCTGTTTCTGGCTCTACATGCAACCAGGCGCCCTCCCGTCTCTGCCACGAGCGAACATCGAGCGAACATCGGCAGCGCTACCAGGAGCCGCATGACAATGCCGAGCTGGGACGGCCCCAGCAGGCATCTGCCCACGTTACCTACGAAAAGCTGAGCGTGCCCCAGGGCAATGCCGGAGAAGAGCAGGGTATTCCGATTTTAACTGTCCCATTAGGAAACCATTAGGTTTTATGTTATCCTGCTGCTGTTGGAAATGGAAGGGAGAGAGGGTTAAAGGAGGTTAGAAAACTGGGGGGTTTCAGCAAGGCCAGGTAGGCTGGGGTCTCCTGCCCGGAATAATGTCATTTGGCTCCCCCATGCACTGCCTCTCTCGTTGCTTTTATTCCTGTCCCTGAAATAGGGACAGGATTTTTTTTCCCCASTCCTCAAGGTCGCAGTGGGATAAGAGCCCAGCATCCTGTCAGCTCTAACTGTCCCTTTTGTCCCCAGGTTAGTGCTACCTGGCAGGATGCCGCTGACAGCGACACAATTGCTGCCGCCTCTCTTGCTTTCAGCCCCAGCGGTTCCAGAAGAGATGTCCTAATTTCGGAGGAGGAAGTCTGTCTCGCTCTTCATGTTAGTTTGGAGGCACCATTTGTTGCACTGCTTATGGTATTTAGGAAGCCTAAAGGGGAATTAAGCCCCGAATCCCATGGCGTGAACCACAGGGCCATAGATTGTAAAGATTTGTTTGGGTGCTAGCAGCTCCGTCAAGGCCCCATTTGCCAGACAATGCACAGCCATCCATCCCGTGACAGCTCGTTCCTGGCAGGCAGTTCTTTGCCCTGGACTCAGCCTTTGCTTAACTCAATAAGCCAGCTTCCTGAATACATCTCTATCTTCTGCAAACGGCAGGATGAGGTCCTGCATGCAGCAAGAGGAGGAGGAGCAGAGACCGTCTGTTCCAGCTCAATGGGTCTCCCAAYGTGCCGCGAGATGCCTCACAAAAACCTGCGAATGAAGCTTGCCTAGTTCAAATGCAAGTTCTCCTGCACGGTGAAAGGGAAAGCTGGGCCCTTCCTTCCTTTCTGTTATTTGGGCGAGGGTTTTGGAGCTCCTCCTCTGAGCTCATGGATGAACAAGCCCAGYGGGTCCCGCTGCAGAGCACCTCTCCAGAGTCCCTACGCTGCTGTTTCAGGCAGCAAGGCCTTCGTGTTCCCAGCGCCCGCTGCGTCAGCCTGGGAAGAAACACGCTGACAAGCCAGACTTTGCCTCTTTCTGCTTCGCTGATTTTAAGGCAACCAAAAAAACAAACTAAAATCAAAACCAATCTGACTGCCTTGGGTTTGAGGAGGTGTGGACAAAAGGCCATTTGAAAAGTGCTTCAGCTGAAAGCACAGGATTTCTTTTTTTTTTTTGTCTTTTAAATTATGCCCTGTTATCCAGGGGTCCCGCATGCAACCAGACAGCACAGATCACCACCACCACAGTCTGTGTCTACCCCAGGACCTGAAAGTCTTCTGGGTCTTATTTTGACCATCACCATTTACTGTCAGGCAGGTCTGAAATGGCAGGAGCATCTCCTGAAGTGTCCCAACATCCTCCGTGCCACCACTCCCAGCAGGGAAGAGCCAGCAGCTGTGCAGCTGTGAGTGATCCTACACTCACCACACTTCAAGGCACGACGTGGGGCTTGCATTGCTCCTTCCCGCTGCTCACAGTGCTGTGCACACGGGAGCCTCCCTTTGAAGGACCAGGAGCTGGCCACGGCCAAAGGCACTGCACTGGGCTGATGCTCATCCGTGGTTTTGTATGTACTGGCTGGTCCTGGGTCCCTAAAGATACTGCTGACAGCCTCACATGCTCCCCACAGCCAGCGCTAACCCCAGCACTGCATCTTCACGAGTGACACCAACACACCTGAAAAGCTGTTACAAAAGCTGCGGTACCTTATAAACGAACACTGAAAACTCTTTTCAAGATCCACACCTGAGAGATGAGGTTGTCTTGCCACAGCCCAGGCCAGGCAGCCCCAGAGCACTTGTGGCCATAGCCCTGGGACTCCCTTCCAGCAGACACGGTGCCATGTCGGCCGCTGGCAAGCCAGCCCCAGCGCTGCTCTTACGTGCATCCCCCAATGCTCTCTTCGCTTCCACAGGCCTCTCTTCACATGGCAGTTTTCCAACGGCAACTTTTTAAGTCCCTTATAACATCAGGAAACTTTGTTATAATTCAATGTGACAAATGACAACACACAGAATGCTACTGTCTTTCAAATCAGGGTTTTATTTTAGTTTTGTTATGCAGTTTAAGCACTTTATAGGAATCAGATTTGTTCTAAGTACATACTTCAGCATCTTGGGCCACGATACACCAGCTCTGCCCTGGAAAGCCATACAGGAAATCCATYTCCTTTGCCTCACCAGTCACTCACTGGAGGAGCCATATTGTAAACCAACCACCCTTAAGCCCACCAAAAAGCCAGCAGGTCAGTGTTGGAGGAGAGAACGCTCAAGCTCCTGTGAAAATACCTATTTCTGGCTCATAAATACTATACCTGAGGCTTCAATGGTCCATCGCAGAGCTGACTGCATGTAGAGCTTAGGTAGTCTCCAGAACTCCTCTGACACACTTAAGTCTAAGATCTGACCCCAGCAAAGTTGAAAGACACCGTCTGGATTTTCCACGTCTTTGATTCAGTGAACAAACACAGCTGCTACCTTTAGGCAGTCTCAAGAGCGCGCCCTGCTAGCGACCAGGCCKAGGTTTCCACTCCTGGCAAGGAGGGAGCTCTGCAGCTCCCCAGCTCAGACCAGGGCTCAGCTCGTGTCTCAGCCGGATTAAGGCAGCAGGCCCTCCCTACTCTGTTATGCATCATCACATTTATTACAACAGTGCCCGAGGACCTCAGTAAGCCAAGCACTGTACCAACAGAGCAGAGTCAGCTTTGGCCCTGCAGGACTTCTAATCTAAAGAGGCAAGACAGAGCCAGAGCAGAGGAAGAACACACATGCAAGTAAAACAACGCGACGGCAATGTTGTGGGAGCGTCACAGTTGTGGGACAGGAGACAGGGCAGCCACTGGGTGCGGGGAAGGCAGAACTATGACATTAGCAGAGAGCAGCCAAACAAGACAGTCCTTACAAGAGAGACAACATTTATTAAGTCACCCATAACAGGTCAAAACAAAGAAGCAAAGGCAGCACAGATCCAGGCCAGGCACTGGAGGGGAATCTGTCCTTCCCCACCTCCCCACCATACTCACGCATTTGGCCGTCTTCAGCTAAGTTCCTGCTGCTTTGCCGGCTTCCAAGCAATGCCGTTTGTACACTGGGAGATCAGCCCTATCTACAATTATTAATCCTCCTATTTCAGCAGAAAGCAAACACAAATGGGAAGCTGAGTTGCATGCTTTGTCAGACCTCTCGTGCTCCACAGCATAGAGGAGTATTCTCCTGACGTCCCCAAGATAGCGGCTTGCTAACTTCTTCCTGTAGCTGGAAGACTACTGCAGTTAGACAGGCAAAAAGTTACAGAAGCCACTGATACACTATCTGGCAATGTATTAACTGCAATGTCATTTAACATTTCGTGGTGGACATGAGTCTAATTAGCTCAGCCTTTTAGCCAGGCCCTTGTTTTCCAAGAACAGGAAGGGGGCTGTTCCCTGGCAGTCAGGAAAAAGCAGCTTCAAACGGAAAAGTATTATGTTTCACAGGATATATGCAGTCTTTAACTTCTCAACTGTACCTCTGGTAATTGTTTCATAATACTGTTCTGAGAAGACTCGGTGCCCTAAAACCACCTCTGTTACAAGAAAAGAATGTGCCTCTTCACACATTTTTTTTCTTCTGCAGGCAACGCACGGAAATACCTTACTTAGTATCACACCCAAAGTGAGCCCACGCTTGCTCCCCAGCACTGCACTACATTTCTACACTGTGCAGCTTGTGACATACCATGTAGCTTACTAAAGTGTTCAAAACATTAAAAAACAAACAAACAAACAGGGAAAGCTCTAATACATGTCTTCCATAGGTCAGCCTGGAAGCATTAAACAGGAAGGCAATGCCAGCTGGTTGTTTTCACGCAAGCTGGACGCCTGAGCACAGCAGAGCTCTGTCGTGGTAACGCAAGTCAGATGAGCTAAACACTAATTTTCCATTGCAGTTTTGCAGTCTCTTTCCCAAGTCTTAGAGATCCAGTGAAAAAGGAACCAAAGTGAAATCTTTGCAAGGCTAAAGAATAAACCCTCTTGCACAATGAGATTTGGCACAGAAATTGCCTTTTTAAGCTATAATACGCCCACTGTTCTGAAAGTCTGGGTCTCACAGCTACTTGGCTATCACTTCCACAAACATTCACCGCGCCTCTTCCGGTGCAGTGTAACACAGCCAGACGCACTACAAATGGAGGATTCATAGCCGGGGAGCTGCCATCCAGCTTGGCATCCTCCCAAATGAAGAGGTCCCATGTTAAAGCAAGAATTCCCAGAGCCAGGAGAAAACACATTGTCTGTTTCTTATGAAATCAGATTAACCATTTGAGAGTTTCTAGATAAACGGAGTTCTCCGGCAGATTTGGGAAACTGCTGCCCTAGTGGACAGCACACGTGGAGGAACGCAAGCCCCAGAGTCATGGGACACAGCGCTCAAAGCATCAAAGACCAGACCCGCAGGACAATTTAAGCTTGTGAACAAACTGTATGTTGTTTGCTCTACCGAGGTAACTTGAGGCAGTGACCTTGTATTCTGCCCCAAAACAGTGGCTGAGCGTTCAGAAAAGCAGGTCATAAACAGGCTGCTACAATAACCCGGAGACTGTTGTAGGCTGAACTCTAGAACAGAGCAGACACTGCTCCCTTCACTCGCACGGAAAGAGCTTCCATCTTCACCTCTCAGTTCAGGGCAACCTGCTGCTGGCATCTCCTCCTCCAGGAGCACCCATTGCTGAAGTGGAAAATAAACAGATTGGGTTTGTTTTACAGAAACAGCCCTGCGCTGGGAAATGTCATGTAATGCTAACAATTGAGCGCAGAAAGACAAGGAACAAATTGATAATTGAAAGCAATTACTGAAAGAGACATAACAGGAAGGAGAGAAATACACAGGAATACATAAAGAAACTCACCTAATAAAGCCAGGGTCTAGACTAAAGTCAGTGTCTGGTTCTTAGGCACTAATATGAATATAAATTAGACTGTCCACAAGCAGAAATGAGATCAGGTTGACAAAAATTAAACAGATGCAGGATTCTGAGTTGAATCTGTAAAATTCTCGCACAGACACTACAGCAGGTGAAAGGAGGTTATGCTGGTTAGCTCATTTTGGATGCAATCTAAACCAAAGATGACTCATTTTACGCTGCGCGTATCAATGTGTCAGAATGAGTTTAAAAACACACATTTAGTTTAACTCATCTTGTAAAAAGAAACCCAGAGGAGACTGAAACCACGAGAAAGTAGCATGACAAAACCATGGAGATGCTACTTTGAAATTCCTCCTGGAAATTTAAAGGAAAACCCCCAGGCTATTCTGTCCACCTCTTTCTGCTGCTCTGCTCTCTGATAAGTAACTCATAATTCTTGGAGATTTAACAAGCATCTGACAAGGAAAACCTTGAGTTCCATCAACTGCAAAAAGCTGAAGAATTGCCTCCTGAGGAGGCCTGATAGAAGAGCTGTGCAAGTTGCCTTTTGTGTAGCTGGTGAATAGCTCTATTTAGAACAAGCTATCTCATGCTACGGTCTAGAGACAAGTTGTGGTGCTGCACTCTGGACAGCAATCACTAAGCAACACAGCTATAAGCAGTGTAACATCAATCACAGCTAAAGATTTTTGGCTAGCCACAAGTAAAGAATCTTACTCTCCCAGAGCATTCAGTTAAACCTCGCAGGCAACAATCAATTGCTGGCATCAGAAGTCTTCTGACTGCTTTGCCCCATGCGAGGGGTGGAACACCTCAATCTCAGTACTGGAGACCAGTACTGAATTCTGGCTCCAAAGGCACAAATGCAGACAAGGACAAAACCTCATGTGAAACCCAGCTGAAGCTGCCAGCTCCCCCTTCCTACAAACTCGCATTGCTCACAAAGCTCAGAACTGGATTGCAACTAGGCAGTGTTGTGCAAACCTGGAGCTGGAAGTGAACTGCTGAACTAGACGACCCTGATGTCATCAGCCTTCTACCCTGGTCTCGAGCGTTAGGTCTCTGACGGCTCTTGCTGCTCACCGGGCTCTCCTCAGGGGGCCAGAGCGCTCCTGAAAGCCGTAGCCCAGCTCTGCAGAGCACAAACCCAACTTACCACATTCCTGTGAGCACACCTCAGCCTCACGTCTGCTGTTACCACAACAGCGTACCATTGCCAACCCTAGGCCAGTGTGTCAGCTGTTACCCAACCCCCTTTCTGCAGGATATGGCTCAAACCATCTCCTCCCGCTCTGGTTTCATGCAGCTGGTTGTTCTTACCTAAGTCTCTCCTTATTGAGCTGCATCGTATTTTTTTTTCAAACCATTCGGTCAATTTTTCAAGTTCATTTTGATTCTAATCCTGCTCTTCAAAGCTCTTGAATCCATTCCCAGCTCAGTATCGTCTGCAAATTTAATAAGCACATTCTCGGTTCCATTATCCAAGCCCAAACAAAGAACTTACTTGATAAATCATTGCAGGTGAACAGGGAACCACTGTTAAGTTCCCTGGTAATGGTTTTCCAGTCAGTTTTGTACCCATTTTATGGTATCTGAGAAAGCAGGTCCTCCTCACACTGTGGACTGTAGGCCTCCTGTGCAACTAAAAGGGTTAGCAGAGCTTCAAGAAGCTTTTATGTCAGGTTTTCAAAACTTGTAAGAAAAAAAGTACCATAAAATAGAACAAAGTCATGCTCAGGCTCAAAGTCATGATCTGTTCCTCTTGCAGGAATAAGAGATAGATGCAATAACAGGTTGAGAGCACTTATAGTAGCGCTGGAAGAAATAACTACCTTCAACTGCTGGGGCACAGCAAGAAGTGTTTATGCAAAAAACTAGGAGTCACTACTAGCTCTTAGTTCTTTTTTCTTCTTTCATATCATGAACTGATCTCCAAATGTTTCAGTCCTCAGTTCTGAATCGCCTCAAGGTTCATCCCGCAGCTGGGTCTCTGCTGCGTAGTGCCACCACACAGCCCTCGTCAGCAAGTCTCCTAACCGTGGAGTGTCAGGCAACACTATTTATGAGAAGTGCAAGATGGAAATGGCCATTACAAGTTAGATCTCTTTGTTATTAGACTATGCGGAAACATTACAGCATTGTATTTCAAAACTGGCAGGTTGACTGAGCTGTGGATGCTGCATTCAACCAGAGTGTAACCCAATATCAGCACCACACACCTGCCCAGCTTCTGCATATATAGAAGTTCCCAAGGCGCAAGTCAGCTGCTCCTCGAGTACTAGAGGAACTGAAATGTCTCACAAGGAAATGAAAAGAAAGAACACCACTCTTCAGAGGCAACCACATGCCAAGGGAGATACATGACTAAACTTCCTTCAACAGGCAAAGGCTAAATTTTTAATAAAGAAAACTTCTCAGTTAGTTTCATGATTTGGAGGTGCCTTCCTGCAAAGTGAAGTCTTTCAAGTAACAGTTGTATAACAATTCAACATGGTAGACAAACGTGTGCTTTTACTGTTATATGATGTTGGTTTCTTCTCCCCTCCCACCCCCCCAATGCACACACAATTCACTTAATACCTTGCACACAAATGCTGGATCACAAGATCGACTCTGCTTTTCCGACTGCTCAAGCTCCTACAACTACAGTTGCTTGGGGTGACACCCATCTTACCAACGCCCTGGCATTCACTCAGCACGCGAACACCGAGGAGTTACAGGGCTGCTGGAGGGCAGCGGAGCTCCCAGGACCTCTCTGGCTGCCCCAAAGCCTGAGCTGGTGCTCTCGGCAAGCGTCTGCAGACCGCGCTGGCAGCAGCAGAGGAAGGCCATGCCCCGTGGCAGCACTGAACGCAATTTCGACTTGCACAGCCTGGTTGGATTCGTGCTCCCTTTTTTCCCAGTTGTGGGAAAATGTAATGTTGGAACTACAGACAGATGCCACAAATTCCTGTTGGCTCATCCTGTAAGGATGTTTTATAAACCTGAAAACTGAACAGAGGTTAAACCAAACTTTTAAAAATGAATGGCCATCCTGGGACACCTGGAGCCAGGCTTCTCAACTCCTCCTGCTGTACGTGGCATTTTTATGAATGTCCACCGCTTACGAAGGGGTTTTTTCTCGTACGGAAGTGTAGTACCAGCCCCAGACCTGCTGGCTGGCCAGGCTGCGCACGCCACCTTCGCAGCTGGGAACTAGTGATGTGCAACGGCTGCTCAGAGACCAGAAAAGCTGCAAGAAATATTGCTGCTCCAGACAGCTGGTGCGTGTGGTTTGTAACTCCTCGGAGGCAGCCACCACAACACGTGTATTTATTTCCAAAACTGCAGCCTGCTTCTGACATCTCCTCAGTAGTTCCTGCAACAGGTCTGTCATCCAAGAGAGATGAAGCAATAAAAGACCAGCCAGAAGCCAGTGCCCCTCCCTGCCTGCTGGAGATTTCAAGCCCAGAGCAGTCTAATTGCTTCCAAAACAGGACAACATAGTTCCACGTGCACAGCAGAGCTGTAACCCTAACACATCCTTGACATTCGCACATGTTTTTTCCCAGGTAAGTTTAGGTTTGAGCATCACAGTCCCTGCCACAAAACCAGTGTTGACAGAAAGGACGTGACGTGACGGAGGGCGTCTGTATCTAACCTGGTTATCGTTCTGCACGTGCTCCCAGTCTGTCACGTAACAGGGGAGCACCCAGCCCGCGCAGCAAGTTCTAACATCACATAACGGTAGTTAAGACGAGTCCGTGCTCAGCCTGGTCTATCCCAAAGGGCCCCCCCCATGGAAGGGCCCCCCCAGC
>PTFA01000481.1:192364-226060 GCA_003342895.1 Casuarius casuarius | reverse complement strand
GCCCCGGCGGGAGGCGGAACGGGCAGCGCCGAGGCCGCAGGGGGCCGCGGCGGCTCCGCGGCAGGCGCGATGCCGGGAGGGCTGGCAGCGCCCTCGGAGCAGCAGAGCAGGACGGAGCCCCGAGCAGCGGCGGGACAGCAGAGCCTGGCTGCGGGCGGCGGGGGCCGAGGGCAGAGGTGCAGCCTCCTGCCTCACCCCAGCCGCAGGCACCGTGCCCGGCACCGTGCCCCGGTGCAGAGGGGAAGGGGTGCACACAGCCTGGGTGATGCCCTGCACCATCGCCCCCAAGGGCGATGCCCTGCTTTTGCCTCTTTGCACACCCAGAAGCTCCCTTCCCTCTCCCTCCCGCCAGCTCTAGCGCCCTGCCGCATCCTCACACCGCATCCTCACACCGCATCCTCCGAGGGCCCGGGGCTGCCTCTGGGCGCAGCCTAAAAGCCCCTTCCCGCAGCTGCCAGGCTCCTCCTTTGGGCTCAGACGCTCTCCGGCAGCTCCGTGGTTGTGGTCACAGAGTTACGACAGACAAGCAGAAAACAGAATGTGAAGTATTTTTTTTTTTTTTATATACAGAATACAGGAAAGTTTCTGTAAAGTCTAAAACGTTACAATTACTATGTACAGTGGAACTAGCTGTTCTGCTGCGGGGAGGTGGCATATAAACAAAAGAGACAGACAGGTTACGACAAACGATCTGCTACAATAGACAATTTGAGGAACGTCATACCACATGTAGCACTGTACACAGCTTTAAAACATTGAAAATGCCATCACTGATGTATTTACACAGAATCCAACACTTTTCCTTATTTGAAATAAAAATAGGATGGACACCAGGAAAAGAACTCATTTCTCACTGCCCATAATACACAGTAGCTACTTGTAGTGCAACCATAGCAGGGAGGGATGGGAAAAAAATAACTGTGGGAAGAAGAGCGCTTCTTTACATTAAATAAAACAATGATATTGTATAGATTTGCTGTATGAAAACTGTATTTCTCTTTTAATATAAAACTATTGTCACTGGCACAAAATAGAACAAGTTTCTGATTATTTTACAACTGCATGGGAACTATCTGTCAGAGAGAGTCCTTGAGTCAGACAGCGGTCACCCCTCGCCCTGACGCCGTCCTGCTCTCACTGCAGTTTTCCTTTTAAAATGAAATGTATAGTACAAATATATGTGCAAATGCCCCTAAAACTTGAGCAAAAAAGAAAATTAAAAAAAGTTAAACGTTCTTCATTTCATGCAAACGGCGTGTGAACAGTCTCTGGGCCGACATAGAAAATCCCACCTTGGTTTGTACATTTTTGCATTGCAACAGTCTGAGGGCGTTTCCTTACTCCAAAGCTCTCTTCCTAAAATTCCTAGGGAACAGAGTTGGACCGCAGCACGGGCACCTGGTGGGGTTTCAGAGAAAGCTTCTCCTCCAAGTCCATGTCTTGTACTAAGGCAGTGTCCCCCTTGGGCTGTTTGGTCGCAAATTCAGTAATGCTGAAAACAAACTGCAGGCAGCCCAGTTTGATATAACTGCCATGGTGGAGCAGGGCTGTCCCCTCCCAGCCAGCCCCACTGCCCCCTATTAAGCTGGAGCTGCTGGCTTTGCAGTTGCAAGGTTTCCGATGCTGCCCCTGTGCCTGGGAATTCATCACGGCTGCTTCTTCATGCGGCTCCTCTTCCTGTTTTCTGCTTTTGTGTCGTTCTGGAAAAGAAAAAAACACGTCAGATTCAGGCAGGCCGGAGTCAGACCAGAGGGTGGCAGCTTGCAATAATCGACAGGGGCTACTGTTGAGATGGCCCAAGAAAAACATCCTCTGGCCACGAGGCATTTCAGTCATCTGCAGCCAGCAGCTGATACAAGAGAAACAGAAGTCACCCCACAGCCGCAGGGAGGTGCAGAAGAAACATTTACACACCTATTTTGGCAGCCAGAAAAGAGGAAGATGACCAGGTGGAGAACTGGAGTAAGTCATGTGGGTCATGGGATGCTCGTAGCACAGCCCAGATCACTTACTCGACGTCGGGGAGGGCATGACACGCATGCAGCAAGTCATAGAAAACCCTTCCGTCCAATTCAAAAACCTGCTGCTTGCCAGAGCTGATGTCAGGAAGGGACCCAGCACTTGGTTAGCTTTAGCACCGGGGCAGGAGCGGGGTTAACAGCTGAGCACTGCAGGCTGAGGCACTTGCCAGGCCAGCAGAGGAAGGTCTCATGTAACCAGTGGTCTGGCCGAGGCCAGTGGAGAGACTCTCCCCCTTCTGCAAGAGGTACACCAACCACTGCGAAACAAGCAGCACCAACTAGGAGCTGATTTACACCCACTCCTGTCCCCCTCTAAGAGCTTCCTGCGATGTTACATGGGGCTGGCACTGTCGACACTCACTTATCACACTCTGCACTTTGGCAACAATACTGCTGGGAGGAGTGGGTGTCATCTTCTCTGAGAAGTCACACGAGTACAGAACATTGTCCACAGTCGTCCCATGCTCACTGTAGTTCAACAGCTCATAATGCTTTGTATTCTGAAAAAAAGGGAAGAGGAGAGAATCAAGGCATCAGGTCAGTAAGGTATCTGCCCATATTCCCTTTCGGGCACTGAAACAGAATCCCTCTCCCCTGCTACCACTGCTGGTCACTTACTAAACACTCACGTTTAAATGAGAGCAGCTAAAATATCCCTCCAGCTCCAGAGATCAGCAACCAAACCTCATTCATGGCTCACCATCACAAAATGACTGGCTTTCCAGCAAGAGCTGCTCCCCAGAATGCTTCTAGGCATGGAAGAAGGACCAAAGCAGCTTTTGAGAGAGGTGGACTTTATCTACTGCGCTTGGACCAACAGATCTTTTGGAAACGGGTTCAAGTCGATTTTCACAAAGCAAGTACACCACGTTAACAGACCTAGATACACACTTAGCCTTAGTATTGTGTCTACAAGGAAAAAGGTGTGCTTTGGAAAGCAGACACAAGATGGCAAGAGGGATGCCACTATACTGCAGCAACCACAGGAGAGAGAGAGTCTTGGATTTACAGGCCCTCTGCAGGCCCTGGAACGCCAGGAGACGTTACCGTGACGTACAGCATTACACAAGCAGTGTAACGCTCAACTGAACTTTGCAGAGGATGTTGCCTGAATGGAGATTTCAGGTTAGCTCACAAGAATCATCTGAGGGCTGAAGAACTTGTCCTCAAGAGACTACAGAAGTTCAATCTGGTAACAGAAAGTAGCCATGCACAGGGGAGTAAATTTTACTTAAGCAACCTACTAGATTGCAGAGACCAAGGCCAAACAAGAGCCAATGGCCAAAAGCAGAGACCATGGAGAGAGCTACCTAGGGGGAATTATCCCTCTCTCGAGGGCAAGCACAACCATAGGAAACTTTCCTGTGCATGGAAGAAGTTCAGTGTCTAGAGTCTGCCTTAGGATCAACCAGTTTGAGGAGATGCGTCGGCTCAGATGCAAGATCTGGATCCCATGTGAGCATTACTGAGTGCATAGCAGCAACGGCTAAAGCACGAGGGTCTATGGGTTAACCTGAACCCTGCTCAGAAGCTAATCGACCAACATTAAAAAAAAAAAAAAAAGAAAAAACTGTATCTTGCTTCAAGACTGCTAAGAGACATCTCTCCAAGTGCACTTTTTTTGGTAGGCCTGCTTGTCTTACTTCAAGAACAAACCTATTTGTGGACTGTAATTAGGAGGCAACTGTAGGCATATGCCTAGAACCTAACGCATTTTTAGTTATATAATCTATACAGAGTATTGCAGAGGGACAGAAACAATTTGCACCACCATCACACCTGAAAGCAAGAGACTTGGAGCAATTCCCTATTCTGTTTCAGCTGAGATTCTATACAGGCATGTAAAAGTTCACCTTCTATTAACAATGCAGCTGGATCAAAAAGCATCAAACCATTTCTATGCCTTCTTCTTTCCCCAGATGCCAGCGGTGACAGTGCTTACTTGTGGTCAGCCTTTGTCCACCAGCAGTTAGCTCAGAGAAATCATGCTGGCAGAGCTCTGTGCTTCAGAAAAGGGTTTGACAGAAAATGCTGACACAGCCTCCATTTGAGTGAAACCATTCACAATCCTGGCTCTCACTTTGCAGCCCACAAAGGAGCACCACACAAAGACAACCTGCTGCCTGCATCTCTAGCTCCCACTGCCATGCATGCCAAATAAAGACTCAGGCACTCACCTCATCGTAGAATATGCAGGCATGTTTGCCGGACACATAGTTACAGTGACCATAGCTTGTAAGGCACACATCCATATCAGCTCCTGTCAGTGGAAAATATAAAACAGGCTCAGTTTGTTAAAAAAGAAAAGAAAAAACATCACAAAAAAGAAACTGTCAGGCAGCAGAAAGCAACAGACAGAATTAAACTTCAATTAGCAGAACAACAGGGGAGCAACCGCCTTTGTCCATACTCCCAGGACTGCATGAATAATGCTGCGATAAGCCACTGAACAAAGTTGCGGTGGGGGAAGGGAAGGCTAGCTGCTACATTAAGCAGGAAGGCTGAAGAGTATTTCAGAATTACTGTGCTTTCTAGAATGCTGGAGGAATCTGAGCAGAAAGAAGTGAAACCCGCAAGCAAACCTTAACTCTTCTCTCCGCCAGTCAGTCAGACAATCTCTAGGAAAGCCGTGTTGCTAACTTTGATACCAGCCAGGTTACAAAGGTGCAGCCCTACATCAAAGGCGTGAGGAACATCACAGCAGACAGGGAATTTTCCACATTTCTTGGTAATGAAGAATCCCAGTACAAGCAGCCAGAATGGGTCTGTTTTCTTCAACACCCACTTGACAAATACATAGGGAGGGGCAGTGAGAACCACCCTGATTCTGAAAGATCAGGGCTGGAAAAACTTACTCACCTGTCCCAATGTAGAGGGTTCGATAGCACATATTAACTGCACCCCCTAAGCCCATCAGAGGATAGAACACCGCCCGGGCTTGCACTTCCTTCCTTTGCACTGCAAGATAAAGAGAAAGCACTTGAACAATGTTATCAGCTACGAAGCTGCTTGACTGAAACGTCCCCAGCATTAGACTCTCCAGAAAGCACAGGTCCTAAGGAGGATGCAGTCAGCTTTGGCCTTAACTCCAGTTCACAGTCGTCTAGGAATGTTTGTGGATTATTTTTATTTATTTATTTTTTTTGCCAGGCATCAGGGAAAAATGCTCTTACCAATATACCACATAAGCCATGCAGCTGGGAGAACCTCAACACTGTGTGTGAGCAACAGAGCCAAACTGAGGAGAACATAAGCTTCCTACTGCAAGCTTCTTTTTAATCTCTTCCACTTCGGGAATCAAAGACTTGAATCTTGCTGTCAAAGTGCCACTTGAAAAAAAAGTTTGGCGCTGGTCAATGTCATGAACTTAACAGCTGTAATTTCACTTCTAGGTAAACTGCAGGAAAAATGCACAGGCTGAACAGGGCTTTTGCAGGGATTAACCTAATTCCCAGGAGAGGATGATTTACTGAGCAGACTCCTTTTCTCTCAGGTTAGTCTTCACAGCACATTCAGCAATGGCTGGTCCAGGACTGAGTCTCTAAAGCAGCTCTCTGCCAGCTGAGTTCAAGTCAGGCATTCTCACATGCCTGTGTTAACTGGGCAAAAAATCATCTTGCATAGAAGATATCAAATTCTGGACCATATAGGTCTGGCTAGGATTTGAGCAGCTGTCTTTTGGAGATAAGCTCCTTTCATCCACACAGTTTAGGCCTCTCCTGATGCCACATCTGCATGACAGTTTTATGCCAAGAGTGTGAAATCAAAGAACAGAACACGAGGATTATGAGAGTTTGTCTGCAGAGTCACTGATGTCAAGAACATTGGCCAGATTAAGCGGCGTTACTGGACATGCAGCACTCAGCACAGCTGAAAAGTGCAGGTTCCCATTTCTACATAGCTGCCCTGCACACGTCCTTTCGGCTGTCTGTTTTTGCTGACTCAATGGGGCTTCCTAGAAGTTTTAGATCTAGGATTTTGTCAGCAACGCTGAACAGTCAGCTGGATGCATCCATTCCCATCCAAAGGGGGCGATGGGTTGAGAGAGCATCAACCTGCCTTTTGGGAGGCAGACTGCTGAAGAATTTCCAGAAGTCATCTGGCTGGGAGCAGCACAGGAAAGCAGCTCATACCACAGCCTGGTGCTGTGACCTACAGCAGCGTTCAACAGAAGACTGACAAAGTATTTAGGGAATGCTGCAATGCTACAGCAGCGAGCAAGCATGCAAACAGACAAGCACAGAGAGTTTCAGAAGAAGGTTACTGACACTAGCAGACTTCTAGATGTTATCTTAAATATTTATCCCCAGGCCTAGCAGATAGGGAACAAACAACTGCCCCCACAACAAGGCTTTCCAGTTAGCACCTGAAAGCAGATCAAACCCACAGACTGTATTCAGAGGAACAAGAAGCCACATTCCCAGTGCAGCTTTAGGTGTTACTGATGCTAATACCAGTGACCGTAACAAAACCCATGCTGAACTGAGGCCCCTGGAGATTCCCAACAAAAGTGCAAGTTGTTTTCCATTATTGTAGTTGCATTTAGTGTTTCAGTTTCACAGTGACATTATTCTGAGTGGGTAAAGACAACTCCATACTGAAGCATGTATTCTGTGCCCACGTTTCTCCTGTTCCTGTATTGGTCCCATAGGCAACTTCTCCAGAAAGAGAGCGGGATTTTACATTTCTTGGCCATCTCAAAGGTGGGTAAAAAAGGCAGCTGAGCCTTCCCCTTTCTTGCTAATTTTAAGATGAATAATATACAACTTCACTAAAGATTTCCAGCAGAAAAATCAGAAGGTCCGCTGACGCTTTGTTGAAGGTGTTTTCATTGCCATAGTTTGTATGAAATTAAGTAGAGGGACCTGAAGGAATTTCAGGCCAATGGATATCCAGGAGAGGGATGAGAGGAAAGAAACGTGAAAGGTGGCATCTGCCAGATACCAAAAGAAGAGGGAAGATCTCTTTGAATGAAGAGGCCAGGTAGTGCCAAAAAGCTATGGCTCAACATAAATCAACTATTCTAGGGCTGCTCTTACCTTCAATGTGGTTTCCCATGGGAGATTGCTGATGGGAAGTGACACTGCTCGCTATAGACTGGGCTTTGGAAGGAAAGAGCTGATGTATTCTCTGCAAGGCCAGAAACTTGATCAGCTGCTCATCCAACATATTTATCTCAATCTCTGTTAATAAACAAAAAGCAATTAGTAAGTTATTCATGGAAAGGGTGCCATCTGAGCTGCCCCTGATTTAACCATCCCACTTTCAAACTTGCCATTTGCTTCAACAGCACAGACTGACAAATTTTGCAGTATCAGGAATTTTACACGTAGGTGATCTATTACTTTATATAACTTCATTTTAGCAGTGTGTGGGGAGAGCACGAGCTATGGCTGGAAAGCTACAGTTCAGCCAGCAAGTGAAGTTCAGGGAACAGGGACCGGTAAGTTGAAAACCTGCTGTCACAGTTCAGAATCTACAGGTCTGTAGAGACGGACATTGCCCCTTTGGGCAGCAGGTTGGGTACTTCTTGTGAAGCTTTGTTATCTAGTCTAAAAGTCTCATTTTACATTACAGAGGAAAGGAGTAACCAACCACCTTTGGAGCAGCTCAGGCTCATTCTCGAGTCACATGCTTTCATAGCAGAGTCAGTGAAACAAAACAGGGTAATTAAGACAATATTATTAACAAGCTTTAAAGCAGATCCGTTGCCGATAGCTTAAGTATTTCTATTTGTAAAGCCCTATGGAGATCTGCTTTCTGGTAGCAAGCAGGTTGGCTAACCTCTTTTTCAAGAGCTGTCTCCACATGAATGACAGTTTAAACAGCAAGCAGAGGAAGCAGAGATATAACGGCCCTTCCTGAGAGCAGAGAGGTAGTCTGGGCTAAGCCGAGCAGTTGGGGTTCACCCAAGAAAAGAGGGTCAAACTGGCAATGCAAGAAAGACTGTTCTTGAGATGCAGAAGCAGTCACTGGCAGCAGCCTCACTATGCTACCGATGATTGCTGTTTAGCAGTCTTCTCCTCCTGAAGTCACTCCACTAAGATTTGGCATTTGTTGCCAAGTGCAACAAAAGGAAAATATAAATGTGCCAGTCTAGAAGACTGACAGAAGCAGAAATAATTCAGAAAATTAACTGACCCATTAAAGCGTCACCACTCAGGTGACTGCTTGACAAGATCTAGAATTGTTGGACTTTATACACATCAGGAACACCTCTGGATTGCAGCTAGCACCATAGCATGGGAGGGCCGCAGGTTTCTGCATGTGAATTCTACCTGGCAAGCAGCCCGTGCAATAGCATTTTGATCATTCCCCAGAAAAGCTTCAGGCAGAAACACTTCATTGGCTTTGCTGCCTTGACAACACCACAAGTAGGAAAGCATGTGACATATTTAAGGTAATGTATACCCAGCCCCTCCCTCACCTGACTGCAACCTCTGTTTATCACCGGGACTTTTCCTTAAGCACAGACCGAATGCTCTAGGCAAGCAAACACAGGCTGCATAGGGCTAGAGGAGACTGACAAGAAACTAAATACTCACCGCCATCCAAAAATGCTTTCAGGGAATTGGTGAGGTCCAACATTGCTGCAGAGTTTGAAGTGAGTGATGAGGGTAGAGTTAAAGCGCTTCCTATGGATAAGGTGCTGGGACTGACCTTACCATCTACAGAGAAAGATGGTGCAGAGAAGATATGTCACTGTGACGTTCGTGAGACATGCGCCCAGCCCTCAGACTACACTCAGTTTGCAAGTTGCTCAGAATGACTACATTTGCTTGTAGCCATGTTTTGAAAAAGGCCTGAATTAGAGACCCTTTCTTCCCTTCACAGAAGGATGAGTCTGCCTCAAACACTTTTCTATCAACTTCAGTTGTCAGAGGAATTCTGGACCTATACATTCGAGCTCCTGATCCCCGTTTGAAGAAGCCATGGGAGATCGCAAGCGATGCCATACTACAGAGATTGATGACATGAGCACCAAGTCCCCAGGAGCTTAAGAGCTTGCTAAACCTAGAGAAATTTCCTAAGCAGCTTGCCTAAGCCTGAGCATGTATAAAAAGTGTATTTGCTGCATTTCATTTTCTGTGTAACTACTAAGTCTTGGGTGCACTTCCCTGGCTAGTAAGACTGTGACAGTCATAGGCAGAGTTGATCGCTTACAAAAATAAGATCCTATTGCTTTGGCTGTGATTATACAGCTGAAAGACAATGGCAAATGCCAGGAAACAAAATCCCTTTCATGCGTATTAGATATCCAGTTCTTATCTTGAGTTGGTCTGCTTAGAGCTACTGTAAGTCTGAAACTTATGGCAAAAGGAGGCGAATGATTCATTTTTCATACCCAGCAACAAAATGTGCACCCTCTTCTCAGGCCATTGGTTAAGATTTGCTATAAACACATATACATACATATGCATCACGTTAGATGGAAAGTCTGCCTAAACATTTAAGTCTTTCACAAGAGTTGTAACTGTAGCACAATGTTTTAATATGCATTGTGTAGAACCCAAACTTTGCACTTAAAGCAATGATTTAACATCTGAAGTAGCTGCAAAACTGTGTAGGGCTTGCAGTGCTCTTGAAACTACAAGCAAGAAGTTTTTTGCAATATCGTCCCTTTTTCCTCTACCAGAAGTTCTCCCAGCCTTGCATTTCTAAGAAGGACACAGTCAAGCTAGCAGCCTTAGAGTAACTCAAGTTGGCTCACAATGAGCAAAGAACCCAGCTACCCTGGGAACAGATTTCAAACAAGAGGTAAAGCTCAGAAGTTACTCAAAAAAGGAATTTACAAGAAAACAATAAAGATGTGGCCTCTGTTACTTGCAATCACCAGATCCACACCACTCCACACAAGCCTGACACTAAGCAATTAGGAACTGCAAGAAGAGAAGTAACAGCTCTGTCGCATGCTTTCCAGTGAATCTCCACAAAGGGTTTAACAAAGTTTTGAGCTGATTTGGAGGATGGGAGAAGGAGAATGCTTTAAGTGAAAGCTTATTCAGGCAAAGTTTAGGAGTCATGTGGAGTCACTCTCACACTCATTTATCAAAATCTTTGGCTTGATGTTTTTATATTGAAGAATGAGCATGTGCACTTTAACAGCAAGGTTTCTGGGTACAACTCAAGGTAGAAATGGCATATCCAGTCCATAACTACCCTACATTAATAGATACATTAGCAGATACTAAACAGGCTACGGTTTGGGGGGAAATTGTTTCTCAAACATCAAGGCTGTGCAGCTCAAGACTTAAATCATCTGTGCAAGGGAACAGAACCATCACTAGGACAGTTACCTTGTAAAGAGATCATAAGATCAGAGATACAAAACAGCTGCTCTTGTGAGAAGGACTATCTTGCAACCAAGCTAATACTGTAAAACAAATCAGCAGTTTTAAGGCAGCACTGGAGTGGCCAGTTGTCAAAACAGCAAGACAGCAGCCAACAGATTTGAAACTACTGTTAATTTCCAGACTAAACTGATCTGCTATCCTGCTTCTCAAGACAGAGTTCCCCTATCAGCAAAATACACCTCATGGTTCCCACGAAAGGGCCAAAGACAGAAGAGACTTGACAAACTTCTTGCTGCTCTCCACAGTAAGTCTAATTCTCCAGTTAAATCAGGGCATAATGCAAGAGTCTAGAGGTTCAGAAATAACGCTTGTCTCAGCCCTGGGGCCAAGATCAGCTGTTCAACACTTACCTGAAGGTGGTGCTGGTGAACAGAATCTGTTTGTGGATCCAACAGCAGAGATCCCATCTCCTGTAGCTTGTGGAGGGGTGAGAGCCCTAGTGGCAGTCAGAGGGGAGCCCATAGATCGCAGGTCTGCTGTCAGTGGCGGTCCTATCTGTGTCTGGACATTCTTTCTTTGCAAAGTGCTGGTGGTCTCCAGGCTGGCACAGGAGCTCGATATGGAAGTAGGCATACTTGTGACTGGCACAGAACCCCTTTGTGCACAAGAAACAGGTCCTGCTACGTTCTCCGTTTTGACTATGGTTCCAATCGTGTGATTCAGAAGTCCACAAGTTGCTGGGGGCGTGAGGGGCCTAGGCCACGTTTGCCGATGAGACAAAACAGGTATTGTATTACCAGATCCAATTAGCCTCTGGGAGTCAGTCAACTGTGCTGAAGGTTCAGAGGAAACGCCATAGAAATGAGGACCGTTTACTTTAACGTCAGAGGCTGTCGGCCCATTAGAAGTCCCGCAAGAAGATACCTTCTTGGATTTATCTATACAAGAGCTGCAGTTGACATCTTCCTGTGACAAAGTCTGCTGGGATTGCGAGGAACTCAAGGAATTCTGGGTGGTAATCCCTGAGGTGCAGGATGACATGGAATAGAGGGAAGGTGTGGGTGCCTTGTCAGCTGCCTGGTAAGGGTTGGCGAGTGAGCCATCTGCCACAATAACAGGCTTAATATCAGCCTTCTCTGTTTGTTCAGAGTCCCAAAGCGAAGTCATCTGCTTAGCAGATAAATGTTTCAATATGCTGCACTGGAGCGCAACAACACTACAGAGCCACTGGGAGGAGGGAAAAAAGCGCATCGTTAGCTTCACAGGCAGACAGTGCTCCAACCCTCCAAAGTTACTCCATCCTTCACCCACTCTGAAGAAATTCAGCTGCCTTACTACGATGGTAATCACTCACATACAGTGTGGAAGTACACTGTCTGCTCTGATGCTAACCTAGACTTGGGAGAAAGTGTTGTCCGAATGTTGTAACATGAGCACAACCAAAATTAAGTACAGTTTATCTCTGTGCTGGGAACAGTGCACATAGGAGCTGAGATTACAAGAGTGAAAAGGCAACAGCTGCACTTCCTCACCCCCAAACTTTTCCTTCTCTTTCCAGAGTAAGTGTTACAACTCTTCAGTCAGCCACATACACATCTTCCACTAACATGGGCTTCTCTCCAAACATAATCCACTAGCTTGCTCTGTAGCATGCTAGAGAAGAATTATCTCATATCATATATAGGGAGACACCTGCCAGAGCAGGGGTGGAAAACACCCTTCCTTTACACAAAGTAGAGGAAGACCAACACATATGTTCAAAATTTTAAGCTCTGTGGTGCTTCTTGGATAAATCCAAGCAAAGATGAATCATTATATCTTCTACTTCCTCAAAGAGTTAAGTAACTCCCCACAGACACACAAGGCTTTTGGTTCTTCCCAGAAGTTTGCATATGTGAATGTGCACACACCACATAGCAGAACCCTGTCTGAGGCTAACAGAAGGACTCTCGGACTACACCACTGATTGCAAAGCAACATGACATGTCAGAGAGCAGTCTTACATAATCAAAGTGGAAAGAATTTCCCCTTAGCCAGGAAGTACGAATGGCAACTAGACAGAAAGGCCTCAACTCCACACTCAGCCAAAAGACTATTCCACCACTTTAGGAAAGTGTCAAATAAGGAGTTTTACATTTTACCTGGAAAGGCAAAATGAATTTTAATGGGCAAGGGTGTCAGAGACAAGACAAGTTATCACCTCCAGATATATGATTTTTGAGATTGGTTTCCTAGACAACTGCTCTGATCACGACTGAAATGGAATCTTTGTACCAAAGCAACTACCAACAGAGTCCCAGCATTTGACTTCATTTACCTCCTGTTGTTCTGACTGGCTGGCTAAGTGCTCAGTGTTCAAAAGGTGCTTCTGCAAGGGTTCCTCGGGGATCCCGTTACAGATCAGCTCACCATCTCTAATAGCCGCAGGCGCAAGTAACGGGGGTGGAAGCCGGTATTGGGATTTTATAGCATCAGGAACCTACATTGTGGAGAAAGAAGATCACACGAGAACAATTACTCAAGAATAACTAGTTAACAAAGTGCCTAACCAGCACTACACTTAGGGTTTGCTGCCTTCTGACTCAAAAGAACCCCACAGAAAATACATTAAGAGTTTCAGGAACTAAAAATTTAATTGATGCAACTGTGCTGAAATTAACAGGTTTCATTTGTTTAGATCAGGCATGACTTCAGTACAGTGTGGTGGCTACAGCATAAAAAAAGAGTCATGCAAAAAACACCAAGTAAAAGGGAAACACTTAAAAATATCTCTATGGTATTGCGCAGGCATTCTGGCTGCGCAATATTCTTGCAGGTTTAACACAGTACATGCAGCAGCCCTGACTCTGACTCTAGGCCCACCTTCAGGAAGTTCCGCACTCTATATGCTTACGCTAGATTTAAAGGCTCGCTTTTAATAGCTGAGCCTTATACTCAGCAGAGTGAAGAGCCTAACTCCCACATGCAGTGAAGAGAAACCACTCTGGACTGCTGACTTTCAGAACTCTTGCCAATTCATTCGTTCAGATGCCACCTTCTTCCTCCTGTCTCAAGAGCTGTCCCTATGGGGCATGTTGGTTTCTCTTCCAAGCTAAAATTCATACATGGGTAATTTCACCAATATCTACTTATTTACACTCACCTTCAAACCTTTTCTCTTCACTGACTGAAGAACTCTGCGATTCGGAGGATGTTTCTTATGGATTCGGTTTAAGAAATCCACTTTGACAACATGCTGAGATATAGTATCCTGGAACCGGTCAAATACTCGGCACCGATTACTCAGGGTCAAGTTCTTCTGGTTCAGCTGGGTGATCAGATAATGCCACAGTAGTTAAGGATCTGTGGGTCATCCTAATGCATCCTATGACTTTCATAATGCCTTATAGTACTGGCAGTACAGCATCAACTCAGCTTTAAACTATCTGTTTCCTGCAGCACTAACCATTTCTGGTAAAAGGCATATTGCTGGAGGTGAATAAGAAAGCATTTAGAGGCCTACTGTGAGGCATCAGTGCTCTCAGAAGCAGTTTCTCTGGACACAAGCCCTTTGTTTCAGCTCCGTTTCCCGAGTATTTAGTCTCAAGTACACTGCTTTTCCATAAACACCCTCTTGGAATGAAAGTTTTTTTGGGTTAAGCATGCAAAGAATTATTTCCCCTATTTGTAGCTCTGTGCTGCTTTGTGCTACAGTTCTGGACGTCTATCTAGGTTTTAAGGAGTTCCACCCGAAAACTAGACAAGCTGTCAGTGAGCCACAATTTAAGCTGTTAGCTCCAGTTACAGGAAGGAGTTCCCTCATCTTTATATTTTATTGCAAATAGTAGCATCATATTCCTTTGGAGAGTGCATTGCTTGCAGCAGGAGCTTCACAAGCGTTACAGGAGCAATAAGAGCTCAGGAGCTGTTTTACATTTGTTGTACTTTGTCCTTTAATGGACCTGCTGGGTTCCAAGCCAGCATCCAGTTACCATACTGCAATCGTAGTCCTGCTTACCACCACGTGTTCGATGTGATTGGGGCACATCCATCTACCCAGAGGCATGGCAGTAAGAGGTGGCTCCAGACAGTCCATGTGGAATAGGAGTGGGCAGTAATCACACTGGATTAGAGGTGCCACTCTGCAACTCCTGCAAAGAGAGAGACGTATCTTATTTCCCATATGCAAAATTCAGTATGGAGAGTATTTACTAAACATGCAGGCAAGCGTGGCTAACCACTTTAGCTTATCCTTCCCCATCAATTCCTCTGAACTATGTTACTTGCATCTAAAATTAGGCTTCAGATTTGTAATTTGATCTAAATGGGCCTTCTGCAAGGCCCACTTGAGGCAGAAGGACTTGCCCATGCACATGCGGGCTTCTCAGTCCAGAAGCGGTCCTTTGGCAGGAAGGGATCCCTTTGCTGGAAAGCTGCAAGCACCTGTCAGATTCACATAAGCAACTTTTCAAGTTGACCTTGTGCATTAGTTCCGAGTGACTTCATTTAGAGCAAAATTCAGAGATCAAAAGGAAATTCAGATTTAGATTATTACAGTTTTCCTCAGAAAAGGAACTTGTATGAAGTTGGGAAGTTTACTTGAACAAGACTGATATGTTCTCACAAGTCTCAAACTCCAAAAATCTACCCTACCCAATTCCCTGGGCTTTAAAGAAGTCCTCACTCTGGCAAAGTCACCAGTTGCTCCCCACAAAAGCCCACCTGAGTCTCCAAGCCCACTTCACTCAAACTGACTGGGTTCCTGAAACTAAGTTTTTAATTTTTACTGAAATTTTGGGTTGGGATTTGTCTGTACATTTTTTTCTGCACTTACAACAATAACTATCAATATCTTATACTGTTTTTTGGTTTACTCTTTCAACACAGTGCTTCTATTTGCCTCGGGCTTATATCTCTCTCAGTAGATTTCTGTTTCCTAAAGGTCACCTCCTTACATACCTCCTTTACGAACCATAAACAAACGTCTCCGTTTTCTAAACCACTATCACTTTAGAATTTTTCTTACTAGACAAATACTGAAGACAAAATGGCTTAGTCTCTTCATGTTACATTTTAAAACCTTTTACAGCAGCACAGGACCACAGAAGCCACACCTACACTTACCGTGGTTAAACATCTGTTATTTAGCAAAGATGATTATTCCCCCATTTGTTTAGAGGATTGTAAGCAAGTACTGAAGGGGAATGGGAAAGGGAACAGGTCATGTACTTTATTCAGTGAGAACTTTGTTCCCGAGAAGGGTGCAGCCACACCAAATAACTCCCCTGGAAGAGTCAAGTACCTGTTGCATGTGAAGCAGACTTTCACCGGCAAGGGAACCAAACCATTGTGGTCTAATTCGTGTTGTGCTTTCTTGACATTCTTTCCTGTGGTTTCCTCCTTTCTCCTCCTCTTACTAGTACCTAAAAGTAAATTAAAAAGGGCTCTGGGTTACCCACATAGCAGAGGTTTGCTTCCTGATAGATACACATAATCATCTGAGGCAGAGGCAAACAGAAGAGACAAAAAGAGCTCCTTAGGGAAACCTTATCAGCCACTAAATCTGGCCTCAAATGACAGACTAATGGCTTTAAAGGCCAGCATACTTTAATCGTTCAAGTGACATCCTAAGTCATTACTTGACTAGATTATCACATCCTAAGTCAAAATCAGGTATTTGGACAATTAGAAGAATTTTCTTCAGATTGATGATCTAGGCTAAGCTGACAATAGAAATCACACGCACTTGTCTATTACAAGTCCTGATGGAGGTGGAGTCACTGGCTGTAGCAGAGCCCCCACAGCTCACATCCTGGGGAAAGTGAGAGGCTGCCTACTGTCGGACAGCTGGACAAAGACCAATGGTACTCCTGCCCCCTCTGCTTTCACCAGCAAGTGTCACTGGAACCAGAATACCAAGGAATCGAGAGGGAAAAAGCCAGGATGGCAGCAGGATGCACCTGTGGAGGCCTTTACCAACACTAAGTAATCCTTTGCTTACCTGGAAGTGCTGTGGTGCAAGTCAGTTCATTCGGCAACTGGAACTGCGTTGGGTTCCTTTCCATGGCAGCAGCAATAAGAAGCTCAAAGGGTCGCTTCAGCTGGGGCTGCCCACAGTCCATTTCTGCAATGGCAGAGTCATCATCCACGTCAATTATGTCCTCATCGACATCATTCTGCTCTGAGTTGGGGGTCTCGGTGCTGGCATTGGATGTGGGAGTGCCAGGCCGGCTTGCTCTCCTTTCCAAGATCCTGGCATGCGCATTAGCCCTGATGCTGCTGCTAGACCTGTCCAACAGGTCTGCGTCACTGGTGGGGGAGGTGGTCCTTTTCCCAGATTTGTCCACCAATCCATTTACCTGCCCCAGCTCTTTCTTCTGTTCTCGCTTCTGCACGACATGAATAGGCAGGCTTATCATGGAGGCCACAAACAAAGCACATCAACCTTGACAAATATGCAGTCGAAGACAAACAGCATCTGAAAAAGCTAGAGACACTTACTACAACTTTCCCCATGAAGTCATTAAAGATTTGACCTAGTAAAAACAAATTTGGTTGTAGCTAACGTACAGACTACAAAACAGCTGAAGGGAACCAAGCACAGGGAAGAAGATTAACATGTCTCTCCCCTTTCAGGATAACTGTATATGAGCTCAGATCAGGACAGTGTTTCACAGCATCTAGTCCTAAATACTTGATAAATCAGACAACTCAGTTTACTTTGCTAACCAACACTGAGAAACTCCACAGTAGATCATTCAGTGTCAATGTAGTTTATTAACCATTGCAGTGTGTCCAAATCCATTATGGAACAAAAAGGTCAGCTTGAGAATATACAGCGCAATATGCAAACAACGCTTGGCTATCTCTGATGACAGGACTCTCTTGAGCAAGGCAGGCAGGGGAACTGCAGCAGAGAAAAACAATACCCTGGCAATCACAGAGATCCATTTTGCAACAGGAGGGGACACTGCATGGCCTAGTAAGGGCAACTGTGTACTGCTCCGCTGCCCGACAGAGTCACCAATATGGATGAACTAAAACACAGAAATGATCTGTAAAGGAGAAAAGTGTTATCCGGCAATTTTTCATATAGAAAAATTGTTTTGTTTTTGTAATTTGTGACCTTCATTTTTGCTGTTGGCAGATGCCTGAACGGTACCCTGGAAACATAACAGGGCAGTAGGTTCAGCAACAAAAGGCTGAGTAACACAGTTTGCTCCCAATCTGTTTTGGTGCTACTTCAACTGAACAGTTGCTAGATGGCTTAGAAGCTGCACCAAGCTCTCTGCTACGCAGTCTTACGCAGCCACAGCAATAAAATGTTTACACTGTGCAAGACGGCTTCCTGGAGAAATAGCATCAAGGAGAAAGAAAGGAAAAAAAAAAAAGAAAAAGAGAGAAAGAAGCCACAATCTTGCCCAATCACCTCCTCCCCATCCTGTTCAGCAGCCCAGGAAGTCATAACTCACTGTGATTTCACCCTCTGCTGAAGTGCAACTGCTGTGAAGTCACACTTCTAAAAAAGCACACATTAACCAGAATTACAACCCTGATGCCAAAGCTGCATTACCAGGATTCCCATTTCACCTGCACACAGCTCACCTCCTTGAGCATAGGAGCCATGTCCTCTGTGCCTTAGTTTCCCCTCCTTTCCAGAAGAGGGGAAGGAAAACCCAGTTTAAGAGGCATAGCCTGACGAACATATCAGGCACTTCAGTATTGTAGTTCCTAGTAGCAAGGTTAATACCGCCAAGAGGGTTCCATCGAGACACCTTAGTTTTCTTTAAGCCTGTTCCTAGCAAAGCCCTTATCAATTGTAAGCACAAGGAGCAACTCTGGTGGTATATCTGTACACATTAAGGGGACAGGAAGTTATAAAATAAAGGGTTCACATTTTAGATGGACAGTCAGAAAGACAGACAACATGTTTATCACAGGAGGCTTTACCTTTCTGCGTACAGTGCAGCGGTGACACATCCACTCTCCTGGAGGCAGCATTTCCTCACTGAGCGGAGGGTTGCTACAAGAGAAAAGCAAAACAATGTTTTACTGTTATTTCTGAAAGGCCTTTTCTTGTTTACAAGTAGTCTAAGCCAGGCAGCTTTGCAGGTTCCAGTCCCAGGCACTTCCTCCTCTCCATAAGGCAATACGGCCCAGTTCTGCTTCCCCGTGCCCCACTTAGCAAGACACCTCCTGTCACCAGTGAAGTTAGTCTTCCACGATACCCATCTCATCTCCATGATGCTCCCTGGTTTCAGAGAAGTGAAGGACAATCTTAAAATTGAATAGCAAAAATAAATGTAAGATTCATTTGTACGCCACACACATACCCCTCCCAAAACCAACTCTTCCTTAAATAACTTGACTATTCAATGTAACACTATACATTCCTGTGCAGCAAGCAGTCATATACCTAGACATTTCTGTCACTATAACTTGCAGTGCAAGTCCAACTGAACAAGCTGCCATGAAGTCTACTCACTGCTTCTAACATACTCCATCCTTGAGCACACTAACTTAATGGTGGAAAACACTTTCTATCTTAAGACAACCAAAATATTCTTAAAAATGCCTTCATATCTACAGCTTGTCTTGGCTATGAAGCGCTAGCTACATCCTACTCACATGGATCTGCACTTACTATAAGAGCTGTACCACATCGAAACGACATTCTCATTTAGATGCTAGAAATAAACCAAAGCAAATTAGATGAAGGAGTAAGGAAGGCTATTTTGAGAAATGATTTTCCTCGGTTAAAGGCAGAGCAGCATATGCTAGATGATATACTTTCCTTACAAATCCTACTAGCTCATGTACTTTCCAACACTCCTTTACCATTAAGATTTGTCATTTTAGCAAACTGCTGACTGTTGCAGGAAAAGCATACGTGCTGTCAGATAAACAGCTAGTTACCATATAGCAGTATTAAGGTATACTTTAAGAAGTTCTGCTTGCAGATGGTAGAGATGCTTAGACTTTTTATGCAGCTAATCTCTCTTGTGCTGAAAACTCAACTGATCCAGGTCTTGCGGTAGGGTAAGTTCAATCTTCTAGATCACCAACCCTGCCTTGGCTACAGTGGGACTGACTAGGTTACAAGATGATCAAATGGTAGCGTGGTCACACCAGCAAGCAGCTTACTAAAGCTGCTGAGAAGCCATGCAAGTGGGGGTTTGGGGGGGGGGGGGAAGTACTACAAAATGTGAATGGTATTAATCTTTAAATGTCAGTATATGTCTCACACAAAATTGAAACAAGGTATTTAAAAACTTCAGCAGCTAATGAAGTTGTTCACTTCAGGAGTCTCTATATGGTTTGTTGCATCTACAGACCAACATCAAACTAAATCCAAGTGAAGCTACAAGAAGGCTCCAAAATTGTCAAACTAGAGATGCTAAGATGTGTATTTATTGGCCAGCAATGTGTGCTCTGCAGCAAAGGGAAAGGCTTTCTTCCTAGAGAATCTTACTCCTAGCGCAGGGAAATTGCACAGGGTCCCAGCCCAGGCTTCCAGGCTTGAACTATAAAAACAAACACACTTCCTTTGTTTAAACAAAGTCCCAGCGAGCCTTACCCTCTGCCTGCAGGCGTTCGACAGAAAGCCTCCACAGGTACTGCAGCTATCGAGGGTCATGTGCAATCTTACAACACTTTGCCTGGAAGACTGAGGGAAGAGCACAGCAAGAACCAAAATGGTAATAACCTCAGCATTGCTGGTGTCAGGCTCCGGGGAATTCAGTAGAGCCAACACATCTGGCAGCCATTTTGAGAAAGAGTGCAGGATTTCAGAGGCCTCGGTCTTCCAGGCACTCAGAAACACAGCACTCTGCCTATGCTCGAAAACATACCTGCACCTTATGTTTCTCATTTCCTGGAGGACTTGGATGAACAAGAGATTGGGCTCCAGATGACATTACCAAACCCTCAACTACTGACAGTTTACATGAAGTCTCAAATGTTTGGCTTAAGCAGTAACTCCCCCCTATGCCAATCTAATCTTTTGCTAATAGATTTGGGGGGGGGGGGCGCTAGGGGGAAGAGTAACAAATGATCCTAGAGTACTTGCTGCACTATACATCCATTTTCAATCCTAAGACGGATCCTGCAATAGCTCAGGCTTTCCTCCTGCTAGAAATAAAGTTAGACCTGTAATTACCATCAGTATGGATTCATCTGGTCCATTCCCTGCTCCCAACACCCTGCGGACAAGAAACCACAGACTTTGATCTGTTTGTAGTGGATTTTAGCCTTCTGAAGCGATGGACAAACGTGTCTGAACTCCTGGAAACATGTCTGCCTCATTCCACTGCATGCTCCCTGTGACAGAGGTCCACACGCTGCCAGATGCCTGGGGTTATTTGTTTTAACTGTTACCTTAAAGTTACGCAATTTACAATGAAACGATATCATAGCAAATCTTGAGGAACGGCTAGAAGAGTTTGAATGGGTTTCTTCTTAAATGCTTTTATTATTGTCACATTTGTTATGTTTGAACTATCTGCTAAACAACCATGGCATCCTATGTATACAGTACTCTTAAATGACAAGTTACATAAATAGAGAAGGATTTTAAGCAATGCTTCTACTGAAAGACCTGCGGAAGGAACGCGAAACACCAGTTTCAGACCAGCAGCGAAGCTTTTAACTCTCAGTCTGGCCTCCTGAGTTTTTTTCCCTGCTGTCAAGGCCTTACTGCTACAGCAAGTGCATTAAAAGAGTGATTCTGCTTCCCCTGGTTAATGAACTGTTCATCAAGGCAGCTCGCTGCACTAACAAAGACTGATGAATACTGTTTCTGCACTGCTGGCCTCTCTGCAAGGAAAGAGCATTTCCTGGGTCTTAACATAAAGCCAAGGAAGCGCTAAAGAATGCCGTTTTAATTGACTAGTTATGACCACATTCTTCAACCTTTTACTGTAAGCATAAGAGAAACTAATTTTTAAATCTGAACAAGACACTTAATCTTCATAACCAAGTTAGGATTTAGCGTGTTGGCATGAACACCACAGCCACTTTCTCTCTATCTTTCATAGGTTCATTAGCATGCAGATCTCCAGTCCTTAGTGCTTGCTGCCAACAGGACCTGTTACTCTACAGCACCAACTTTATCTTCAGTCACAACACACCTACTTTGAGCTATACGAGAATCAGTTCTACTATTCTGTAAAAATTTGCTGAACCTTCATTTCAGAGAGTTTCCCATTTTATCACTGCAGGCAAAAGTTGTGGAGCAGTGCTGATTTTACCTGGAGCGTTTGATGTGACCTGGGTCCATCTGCTCAGCAGGGTATATTTCTAAATTCAAGACAAAGACAACTCTGAAAAGCTGAGCCTGACTGTCAGAATTAGTACCCATACAAACAACTGGAAGATCAATTCATACGAGGCCTCTGAAAATTAAAGGAGATGTTCACAACTACATATCCAAAAACCACTTCACTGACCCTAAGTTGCTTGCCAATGATATTAGTCCCATGGCTTTTTCTAGAAAATTAACTAGTGTCTCTTGAAATTCATACCAGATTTATGCTGTCAGGACTTGTTCTTGTAAACTTTTGGACTAGCTCCCATGGTATTAACATTACGCAGACTCTCAAATAAAATTTGAATAGCTATGATGAAATCAAAAATCTTCAAGAGTTATCTGTATACTAGGAGTTTTAAATCAAGCAAACAATAGCATCAAGTCACTTAGTTTTTCAATTTCACACTCTGGAGCTCTCGTATATCAGATGCCTGTTGTTAGCCTAAATCCCATAATTATTCTTCACTTTGCTGACCTCAGTAAATAAGTACACAATGCTCAAAGGAATGGCACCTTCTTCAGTATGAACTGGACCGTAGCTCTCAGAGGAACCAGTTACAAGCAAACCTGAAGTTATTTACACAGGGCATTCCTGGTGGCCATCTTGTGTCAAAGGCACATCGACACAGTCGAGAGCATGCTCTGGATCCGCTGGGCTCCGGACAACTCTCAGGCTGGGAGATAATGGAGGCACGAAAACAAACCAGTGTCTGGCAGACGAACTACTTGTCTTTGATCTCAATTGTTTTCAAGAATGATACTTACTTTTTTTTTCCTCTCCCCTAAACAGCAGCAAATAGTAACCCCATGGAAAAAAAATCTAGGCAAGAACATTTTTCCTCAGGTTTTCTCCTTCCCAGAGATCTTCTAATTATCTTACCAAGATTTAATGACAGGCTTATAATTAAGGATGCTGGTTAAGTTTGCCAGCTAGATAAAGGAAAAAGGCTTTCAGCTCTTCTATAGGTCTCCTATTTATCCTAATGATGGATACAGCTACAGCTGTTCTACCAGCTTCATAAAGAACAAGGCGCTCTGGCTTCCTACAGCAGGGCCTCAATGGCAGCCGTAGCTAAAACAAACAAGGAAACCAACCACGCTGTCAGTGCACTACAAGCGCCCCATTGAGAATCAGAGAAAGTTGCATCATTAACAAATTCAGTTTTTTGAAACAGTTTTACTGTGCCCAAGTTACCCACTTCTGTTCACAGCTGCTCCAAAACCCTGCAGGAGAAGGACACCTGGAACAGAGGGCTTGGAGCCTGTACATCACACACAAACCCCCGCAAAACCAGTTAACAGCTGCAGCCTGTTTAAGCTCTTCCCTGTTGCAGCTCTCCCACCTTCCTATTGCAAGCCCTGGGCCAAAGAAGGATTTACTATTTTCTGGAAAAACAGAAAGGAGACTACATTATTTTTAGATAATTATTAGGAATATTGTCAGCTCTCCCCTCCATTCCAGCAGTTGGGATTTTTCTTCAGCAAACACTATTCAGTGAAGTGTTGTAACAGTGGATATTCAGTCCTTCAAACTCCACCTGTTCATTAATAAGGCCAAAGTCACAACACTCGGGAGCAAAGGAACAATCTTCCTGATGAATCCACAAATTCCTCCAGCACCAAAACGGACACCACCAAACTTCAGATAAGGCAGGCACAGCATCTGTTCTTCACAGACCTCTAAGCATGAGCTGATCACATTAAAAGTGACAGTTTCAGGAACTTTCTGGTCTTGATTAGGCTCACATATTTTCTAAGTTATACCTACTTAAAGCTAGTAGTACAATTCACATCAACTACGGAGAATCAGCCACTGTACTTTTATCTTCAGTACAATTCTCTCCCCTGAGGGAACTGGGGAAGAAAAGCTTGATAGCAGCCAGCATAAGATTATTTACATTGGAATGAAAGTCTTGGACATGTATATTAAAAGTCCTAAATGGTAACATCCAGCAAAGAGACCTGGACATCACTGGACAGCTCAGTACATGATTATTTTGACTGCCACTACAAAAGGAAGGGAACATAAAAAACCAAATATCATACCATTTCACAGGTCAGTGATTATCCTATCATCTGCAATACCGCACCTGCTTAGCGTGCATCTTTCAAACAGCATGGCCAGAGTTAGAAATAAGGCTTCAGTAACGGACAGAAAACAGAAGCAGAATTAAAACACCACTATATGACCAGACAGTGAGAAAAAGAGGCATACAAGCAAAGATAAAGGCAAACTAACACAATCTATCCACAGGTCAGTACAGAAGCAGAGGAGGACTCAAACTAAAAGTTGAAGCAGCAGTGTTGTCAGATGTGTTATTTCTGAAGTTTCATTTACTGTGTGGTTCCTTCCATCCTCTAAAACAGCCGGCGTTCAACCCTGTCAGAGCAAGGTATCATGCTGACCAGTGGTTCCAGTCTCTGATAGCAGTACTACACTCATAAGAACCAGGTAGTATTTCGCAAGCCAAAGCTCTGGCATATAGTGAACTGGAGCATTTTGTAAATTCTGAAACCAATGAAGTTACTTATTTGCATCCTTCCTTAATCCATTCCTGCCATTCTAGTCCTGGGAAGAGAAATATAAGTATACCCTCATGGAAGCATGCATTAGCTATCTCACCTCACTCCCCTTCCTGTTTGTCACCAGTAGCTGTGACTTCCAGCCTCTTCCCTGCGTGCTTGTGTGCGGCAACCCTTAAGACTCCCAGGGAATCGGAGAAGTTCTCACCAACGTGAAGAAGTAGAACTTTGTCCTGACAAAGACCTGACGAGCAGGAGTGTTCAATAAACTGGATAAGCTGTATGTAAACATGTGATGACCTGATGTAATTAGTTACTTCTATTTATAGGAAGAATCTGGCCTACAGAGACCATTCCCTAGACAGCCCATTAGGTATTACCCTCATTAACAGCTGGCAAAAAGTTAAAAGGAAGAAGTGTTCTCTAGGATATTACGTTTCCGTTAAAATATATACAGGATACACACACACATAAGATACATGCGCACACACACAAATATTTTTCTTTATATATAAGAAAAATATTTACGCACGCGTGTGTGTGTATATATATATAAACACCCATGCTTTTTATTTATAAGCCGAAATCATGGAAGTCAATATGAAGAATTGTTGACTTTGGAGAACTTGGGCCAAGACCTGAAATTCAGATCTGACCAAGTGTATCTAGACATTTTGCACATCCCGACTCCAATTTCTTTCCCATGCATCACTCCTTTACATCTGTACTGAAGACAGTAGTAACAATATGCTGAATTCAATGTCCAGATTCATTACTAAGTATTCAGATCTTCATAGCACCATCTTCTTAACAGATTAGAAGTCATCTTCTCTACATGACATGTAGAGTGGCAAAAGGGGAAGAAAAGAGGCCAGAGGATCAACACAGCTCTAGTGAGAATCAGAGTTCATCCAACCTTGACTCTAAAGAACAGCACAGAAAAGACGACTGGTGTAAACAACCCCCCCACGCACGCGCGCGCACACACACACACACCAAGTTTGAGAGGCTTCTGAAAGATGAACATTCAGCCCTAGCCACACTGAATGTGTTCAAAGGAGACAGAGTTGAAAGGATAGAAGCAATAAGGTGGCAAGAAGGGACCAAAAAAGGACAGTAACACATAAGAAGAGGCTGAAACACAGACCCCTAAAAGTTAATATATGAACTCGTCTTCACATGGACACAAGTGAAGCATAGTTCTGACATTCATATGTGGACTAGATTTCCCAAGAACATTGAGGAAAAGAGGGTAAGAAGAGCAACAAAAATACCCACAGAAAAACTTTAAAGCAGGGTATAAATTCTTTTTGGCTTTTTCCATATCACCTTCGTATCCTGCTCTTGTTGCTATTCTAGACTAAGATCACCGGGAAGTTCACGTGATGTCTTGCCCGAAGTCAGAGACCGTACAGGCAGGTGTTTCACACCAATCACTACCGCTTGCCAGAAATTCAGCGTGGGGTTTTCAGCCTGCTAAATTGCATCCTCAGGCCACTGCTTTCTGCAGGGTTCAAAGTCAGTAATCTCCAGCTCCATCTAGTTTATTTCGAGTGACTCGTGCAGAGCAGACGTCAGCAGAAATAGGCTACAGTCAGGTTCAGGCGCTAGATTTCCCCCAGCTGGCTGAGATGCTCTCTGCCTTTTGTACTCAAGATCTGATACACCAACTGGAAGAATGATTTATAGAATTTCCTTCTTCTTCATTTCTGGCTATAGGAAGCCTTTACTCCACACCCGAAAAGGGTATGTAATTACATTACTACTGATACCTGTCAACTCCTTTATTAAAAAGGAGGCACAACACTATTTTTATTCCGCTTAGAGAGTTCCAGTGTACTGTAGCATTCTTTAGAGGAAGCTGGGCAGACATTTAGTGAGCTGTTGAGTTGGAGGCAGCGTAACTCTACTACTATAAGAAAAATCCAGCTCTGACAATCTGCCTATGTCACAAAGTCACAAGTTTAGCCAGTAACTCGACGTGGCAAGATACTTTTGCTTACACTCGCTTCTTTTGAATCCAGTATTGGATATCCCTAGAACAAAGCCATATTATATTCTGAGATACATTAGCATTTTCACAAGTCCAAGCTCACTTCCTGACTGTTTTTTGCTTTGTTTTGTTTTTTTTAAAAGTACATCATTCTCACATGTGATTTCTATTGCAAAAGGCAGCATTGCCTACATATTCACACTTTGTAACACTTGTTTTCAGGATGATACACCTTCTTCCTACTCTGGAAGTTACTGCTTGCTTTCTTCACAGCAGACTCCTATTTGTCACTGACTTTAGGATTAATAAAAGGGATTCCAGGAACACAGGAAAAACTCAAGAACCTGACACCAGTGAGTCAGTCTAGAAACAGAAACAGTTTAACATCCACTTTTATGGACCAACAAACAGAAGAATGAATATTAGTGCCATTACTACATAGAAACACTGTTTCAATCTGTGCTACAACCGAAGGCTTGAACTGATGCAGCCCTTCCTGCACAGGGAGGCACGCTATGCAGGTGTTCTTTACATTGTTGCAGCAGCACGTACAAAGCAAAAGTGGTAAAGGACAGTTTCAGGAGGCAAAACACAGATTAGGTCCTGATTCTTACTGGAAAGATGCAATTCTGCAGGTAATCTGAAGACTAGGACACTACAGGGGCACTCCCCAGCCAAGAAGTCCTTCGTACCAGCCGAAGTAGAAGCACAGCACTACATCAGACGTGCTTGTAATTATAGCTTTCCATTTATTATCCCCACCTGAGGAAGCAACTTCGGGAAATGGAGAGCATTATACCTTTATTGTATACTAAATTAGTTGCCCCTCTCCCACTCCCAGCTGTAAGACCTGCAGGCAGCTGTATAATCTTAACAGCATTGAGCTTGTGCATGATAAAAAGACACAAGGCAAGCTAAATTAAGGTGAATATATTTACAAGATAGTGCTAAGATCTCCATAACAAACTGCCATTAGCAGATTAGTATTATGAATCTAATCCAATTAAGAATTTCCTTTGCAAGTGCCTAGAGGAGCTAGAAATCCTTTGGGAAGGCCTTTCCACATTTTGAAATGCTCCCACGAGTCACGCCTGCAGCTCTAACATACCAGGAAAGACCAGCTCCAGAGCAGCTATTGGCACTAACACAGCCATGACTTCTACCTTGAAGCAAGTCGCTGCGTCCTACTGAACTTTAGGAGACAGCTCAAAAATTGACTCCACAGCTACACAGAAAAGACTTCTCGGCCCAGTCAACATAATATCATCACTTTCCCCAAGAAAAGGGACAAAACAGCTGAGAGCTTTCATTATTAACACTCTCTCACTTTTTAAACACCTTCGTATCATTATGGATGTCTGACACAACGTTAGTCTAATAGTGACGAGCGAAGAAGACAAAGTGTAACTTTAGTAGTTACACAGCCCCCTTGTTGATTTTGACAGAATCCTAATGCCTTCCAAGCCGCATCACTTCATGCTGATTTTGAGAACAGCAGCAATCCATGACTTGATCTGAATGCCCAGCTCAGACACACTCTTGCCTATACTGCAAAATCTGTTCACGCTCAATTTAACATGAGCGCATGCACACACAGGTGAGAATCATAATCTGCAAGGCCCCAAATTAGATTAGTTCATGAAGTTTTTATTGTCAGTAGAGTTTTCTGGGGCCTTTAGTTTAAGTTCAGGGATTTAGGCTGACCTTATCTGGTTTTACATGGAGAGATTTAGGGCGAAATAGGGAGAGCAAAAGATTTCATTGGTACAATTTTGCTTAACAGAACTGCCAAGACTGATCATGTTACCACATCTGCAGGCGCATGCGCAGTGACTCTCTGCACTAAGGAACCAGGCCAATGCAATTGCTTCTTTCTTTTCAGTGTGTAGCCCACACTGGCCTCAACGCTACTTAAGTATTAAAACCAAACACACACAGAAATAAATGTTCAGTTGTTTGCCTGTTCTGTAGTTTGTTAAAACAGTACAAATTAACAATTAACAAATTAAGATAAATGCATTTAAATTAATGCTTGGAATAAAACAAGCTTACTCTGACTTCAAAATGCACTTAAATAGGTGTTAGAGTAGGTTTTTCTCAGTTGTTTAATGTAAAAAAACCCTCAAAATAAAAGTCTTTTGCAAAGTTTAACTACAAGCCTTTCCAAAGCTGTCAGAAGTGCCAGTGTACGAGAGTCACATGAACATATGTAAAAGTCAGTGTATTGAAACACCACTCCTCTTTAGTTCACTTTCAGGCCTGAAGTTAGCCTCTCATGCAGTTTTCTGGACATCCTGGTATTCCTTGGAGTGGCAAATACTTCAGTCCATTCAAAGTTTCACCTGAAAGCCGGAGGCAGCCAAAGATGCCCATTAAGGAAGCGATTAGCTAAGACAATAGATGGCCAACCTTCCCCTCCCTTCATGCCTTCACACAGAATGGACACTTAAACTGAAGCTAGAGCAAACATCAAGATGAGGTAAGGCAAGAGGATTTTAGATGTGAATAAGGCAGGGAAAGAGTTATTGATGCCCTACCAGTTAAACACAACTTTTTTCCATTCTGTGTGTGAAGCATTTAACTGATGTGACTCAGAAAATAAGCAAAACTCCGGCTAGTCGAGCTTCATCTACTTCTCTTTGCAGCTCTGTTACTCCAGTTCTTCGACAAAAGTACTTCAGAGAAGACTGCCAAATCAGAGAGGAAAGAGAGCCAAATGCTCCAAGTATAAACATGAAGAGGCAAGTGTTGCAAAAAGTTTGATGAAACTAGCAGGCCCAGTAAGGATGCAATATACTTATCCCAGGACAGCCACAGGATGATCCAACAGCGAAGGGAAGTCTTTTTGCTGGGCAGTGTCACAACATTGGTATTGTCTGTTTACCGTAACAGGCAGCTGATTAGCTTTAGACAACTCGGTCACTTTGCAATGCTAGCAGTGCTTCCAAGCCAGCAGCATGCAGTTTACAACAGGACTTCCAACAGCAGCATTCAGTGAGGTTAGCAGTTTTGAAGAGGGCTCCTCCAACCAGAAACTCAGGCAGAGGGACTTGAAAACAAAACAAAACTGTTCTCCATTAGTTCTCCCTCCTGTTGTCGCTCCCCTCCCCCACTCGTTAGCTAAACTTTTCCTCTCACAGGGATCTTTCTAATCCTTCAGTGAAGCTGTAATGAATTTGCAACATCAGTCGCTTTGCAAACTGACTTCTACATGAATCAAGTTTACCACAGGCTCAAAAGCATGGGAAGTTCTAATAGTCACATATCTAGAGGAAGGATATAAGTGGGGAAGAATACGAGAAGTATTGGGTAAGAATTTTTTTTTCAGTCCTGTAAAGAAGCATAGTCCATTCCAAGAGGCTCAAGTTAAGACAGAACAGAATGAAAGTGTTCACTGTATCACTTCCCAAGCAGCAGGTTATAGGCAGACAGCATAACCAAAACCAGACTTAAGAACTAAAAATTGTATGTTCTGTTTTCAAAGAAATAATAAAGGGAGGAAAAAAGCTCTCTGGAAATTCAAACCTGAAGACAGTCACCTGACTATGATATTAATCCAAGTATGTTGAAACTAAATACCTGGAAGGGAATTTACATTTTCCTATATCCCTCCCACCAAGCCAGTTTATCTGGAACCAGGCTGATAATCCTAACAGTACATGTACTCTTTTCAGTACTAGTAGGAGTTTTGTATTGAACTAGTGATTCTGAAATGGTGTTCTGAAAAGAGCTGAAACCACAACAGATGAATCGGGAGCTCACTTCTAAATACGTTAATTCAGGAGAGCAGTCACTCCCACAGTGTATCAACAAAACTTGTTGTTTGCTATCAGAGAAGTAAAATACTATCAGATCTGGAAAGTTTTGAGGGTTCTGGCTGGGAATGCACCGTTTTCTGCAGAAGCCTACAGATTTAGGTGCTAAAGCCTTTATCCTAATCTCTTGTGAACATCCAGCCACTGCTAACTAAAACAATTGCAAAGTAGGCCTGGATCACATCTAACAACTTGCTTCCCGGAACAGGCTGTACAGGCACAGACAATAGTCTCTAAACTGCCCATCAGAGCTCAGAAACTGCTCTCCCACCCCCAGCCAGAAGGAACATGGGAATAAATGACCCACACAATTCTTGCCCGCCAAATTCACTTTGAAGTTAAGGCAGAGGCAACTGAAATTTGACATGCACATACTCATCTAATGAGGCTAACTTGCTCACTGTAGGTTTATACAACATGGAGAAGCGCCTTCCCTACACAGGAAGGGACATAACTAGTTCATAGGCCACTGAATTGGCTTAATTCCTGGTTTTGTCTTCAGCCTACTACATGGCCTGGGTTGATCGCTCCCCTTTGTCATTCATTTTCTTTTATAATACGACCTCTCCTATACAGCTCTGATCTACTGCTTAGAAATCCTAGGCCAATTTAGAGCTCTTCTAAAAAATGCAAGCCAGTACTAAAACTTAAAATAAGTACCTAAAGAACAGTTTAGCTGTCAACAATTCAGCTAATATGTCAGAGCACTATATTGAAGCTACTATTCAAATTACTTAGAACAAGCATTGCATTTCAGCTGCTGTTCTTTAAACAAAAAAGGCAGAAAGGAAGTTGCAAGTGCTACCTTTATGCTTAAGTTTATATCCAGAACGGAAGTTTACTTCAAGGAAGATGTAGGAGGTGAAAGGAAGAAAACATGAAAACAAAACCCAAGCATCATCCTTTTGAAACAACCTGGTTCGTTTGCAGGCTTTGGCTGAGCAGCAGATGTCCTCGAGCAGCCTATCCAGCCGGCTTGCTGCGCCATTCCAGGCTACGCCGCTTCCCACACTAGGGCTTGGGCTACTGCTGATCATCCAAATGCTCGTTCAAGAGATATCCCAAGAAAGGTAACAAAGTGAGAAAGAATAAGCTGAACTGTGCCTTCTCTTCCTTTTCTGAAAGGTGACTAGTTAGCCACACTTTTTTTTTTAAATACAACTGACTCAACTAGAGTATAGCCAAAGCTTTACAGATATCTTGATTCTCATGACCATTTCCCACTTACTAACACAAGAAACTTGCCAAATTAAGTCATGAAATTTAGCCAGATTTAAGCACGCACAAAGTGGACTCATTTGCAGTTAGGATTAACTGGGATACAGAGTCAACTAGAAAACTCTACAGCATTAGTCACAGAGCTTCCATCTCAAAATCTAAACGTGAAGTTTTAGCAATCACTCTAGCCTCAGCAAGAGAAGGCTCAGAACGTGTTTCCATTTGACTTTGACAGCATCTGATAGCAAACACCAAGTTTTAAGTAACTACATCCTATAGAAGAAAAAAAACCTTAATTAAGGCCCATCAAGAAGGTCAGACAAAAAATACTAGTGATCTTTTAGTAAATATTAGAGAATTTACACTACCACCAGTAGCACTTCCTCAGGGTAAGAGGGATGATGTCATGGCTGCACACTACAGCATTGTTGGGTAAGTCTGGCTATACACTGCTAACGGGACACTCCCTGCAGAACTGTGACCGCACGTTCAGTTTTCCTGGTATCAGTAATCAGTTTAATAAGTGTTCAGAGACCTGCAATTAGCATACAAACACAGTATAACCACCAAGCAAAGGAAAAAAAAATCTGGAGAAAAAAAAAGAGAGGAGACAGCTGTAACAGGGTAGCAAACAAAGCTCCAAAGCATGAAAGAGAGAAAGGAATGCGGTTAAAAAATCTCCCCTAAGGAAGAATACTCTGCACTCCTGAGCTCCAGCTGTTTGACTTGCCCCACTCCCTCCTCCACTCCATTATCCACTCTGGCTTTGCTAATTTAACACAAACCGCCAGCCTGCGTCAACTGTTGAACAAGAGATACGGGTAAGGCAGCCTTTGATGCATCTGGGCTCCCGATGCAGAAAAGAGAAAACTTCAGGGCAGAAAGTTCAGGTGCCTTTGCCGGGTCGCTTTGTGTCGTTAGCTTGAGGAGCTCTGAGGCAAGGCACCGAGATCCTCCCCGCTGCAGCCTCCACCGACTGCTTTGCAGCCGCCTCCACACGCGCCTCCAACACAGCCCCAAGATTTGCATGCAAAAAGATCTGCTTTTATCAACAAAGCCACACAACTCCAAGCAAGAGGACCCAACTACCCCGAATTCACAGCAGTCACTCCCGTGGATGACACAAGCAGGTCTAAAGCATCAGGAGGAAGGAAAAAGGAGGGAAAGGAATAAACCGGGCCAATTCTAAAGTCTGGAGCCCTGGATTTACACAGGGAAGGTATTTTCACATTTAAGATACTCTGGGAGCACCGCGAGGGTTTGAAAGTCATATATGCAGCCAAAATGGCGCTGAGAATAAAAATATAATTTAAAGGAAGGTCGCCATATTGTAAACAGTGAGGCAGGGAGACACAGAGACAGCAACCTCCATTATTCCCAGCAGCTGCAGCAGCACGGAAGCGCTGGGAACGTCAGGCCTGGCGCAGCGACGCGATCGCGGCTTCCCCCCAGCCGCAACCCTCCAGAGGCCCCCCAGGCTTTGCACCCTTTGAGAGGGGCGAGGAGGGGAAGTTAACTGCTTGGGGGGTGGAAGGCCCAGTGCGGGCAGTATCAAAGCAGCCAGGCCGCGCAGCTAGCGGCCTCACTTCTCCTCTAGGCCTCTCAGCCGCTGCTCAGCACAAAAAGAAAAGAGGATCACAGCCCCCAGCAATGCCCGGGGTCGCAGTCCCCAGCCCCCAAAGAAGGCAGTGCAGTGACTTTTCACTTCAGCTGCTCCGGATTAACCGCTTCTCACGGGGACAGAGCCGAGCGGGGTTTGCACCTCCTTTTTGTTCCTGCCTGGTGCGCCCGGCCCTGTTTTCCCCTCCCCGTGCAAGGCATGGATCTAACGGGAAGTGGGAGCTGCCGGAGGCAGCGGTGCAGCCTGGCTGGAGGGAAATGGGCCGCCTGGGCTGGGACACCCGGATCCGGAGGGAGGTAGTGCTGAGCCTTACCAGCACTGGAGGTGGAAAGCGGCGGGGCAGTGATCGCAGCACAGCAGATCCCCTCCTTCCTTGCAGCTATCGCAGCTATCATGGTTAGTGGCCCTGCCACTTCGCCTGGGCTCCTTCTCGGGCCTCCTGCTCTTCTTTTCCCCATCTTCACTCTTGGGGGGAGCCAGGAGGGCCTGGATTTGCTGCACATGCACACACACAGAGACAGAGAGGGCTCTGAGGGGCCGGGCCGGACCCTGACCCCGAGTGCCCTTCTCCGGGGCGAGACGACCCCGGGCCCGCCGGGAAGGTGCGTGCCGCGGTGGCGGCGGGGCGGGGGGACCCCGGCCGGGCCCGCCCCGCCGGCGGCCCCGTGTCCAGCGGGGCCTCTCCCGGGGATTGGGCGAGCCACCTCCTTCCCTCCGCACTTCCTTGTATGGCCACGGGGCTCCGGGCCCCTCTCGGGGGGCGGCAGGGTCCTCGCCATTTTGCGGCCCCGCGCCGGGCCTCCCCCGCCCCGCTCCGCCCGCGGCCGGGCCTCACCTCCATGAGCCCCCCGGAGGTGTCCAGGTCGTAGACGATCGTCTTGGTCTCCATCTTCTCCCACATTCATCCAGCCCGGGAGCGGCCCC
>PTFA01000481.1:166930-185673 GCA_003342895.1 Casuarius casuarius | reverse complement strand
GTGGTCAGCGGGTCGGCGGCGAAGGGGGGAGCGGGGGTGCGGGCGGGGGGCCGGGCGGGCGCCTGCGCCAGGTCGTCCTTCTTGAGGAAAGCCTCGTGCAGCAGGTCCTCGAGCAGCGGGTGGTGGTTGAGCAGCTTGAGGGTGGGCGCCGTGGTCACGAAGCGCGCCTCGGCCTCCCGCTCGGCCGCCGTGGGCAGCGCCGTGGGCTCCCCCTCCGCCTCGGCGCTCACCCCCGCCTTCGCTTCCAGCCCGTTGAAGCCTGCGAGGGGGGGGAGAGAGGCTGCCATGCACCCGCATCCCGGTGCCAGGGATGCGGTGCCGCCCGGCACACTGCTCCGCGCCCCCCCGCCGCACACCAGCCATGCAACGAGCGTGCGAGAGCTCAGCCGGGCACCGCTCCCCCCCGCCGCGGCCTCAGCTCCCGAGCTCTGCAAATAACCCACGTGCGGAGCCGTTTCAAGTATTTAGACTAAACGAGAGGAGGATTTCATCGGCCCTAACGAGCCGCCGAGCGCTGCTCCCGGCGGATCCGGCCGTGCGGTGCCGGGGGGACAGCGGCGGCGGGGCAGCGTGCCCGGTGCACGGGTGCACAGCCCGCCACGCGGCGCTGATGACACGACACCGCCAATTACCGGGTAATTATACTGAGCCGTACTCAGGGCAGGGCCCCTCGCAAGATTAATTACTCCGTGACTGCCACTTTTAAGGGTCTATTAGGAGACATTAGCTGCGGAGAGCGGCGCAGGGGGGAGCCGAGCGGTGCGATGCTGGCGGTCGCCGTGGCCTGGGGCTCTGCCTGCCCCCGCCAGCCTGCGCCACGGCCCCCGGCCCCGATGTCGCGGTCCCCCGAGGCGGCGGCCGCCCCGCCGCGCCGGCTCCCCGAGGTTAACTCGTCCCCCCAGCGCGGCCAGAATTATATTTTAATAGAATCCATTTATTAGCACATAAAAGTTAATGAGTTTATACCGAAGGGCACCAAAATCTCTTTCGGGCGCTAATAGCAGATGAGCGCTCCAGGCCCAGCACCGCTCGTTAGCCCCGCGCGGCCCCCGGGGATGCCGGGATGCTCCCCCGGCCCGCGGCACTTCCCGGCCCCACTGGGCTGCCGGGACCCCAGTGCCCACCCCGGAGCGGGTCATGTCCCGGGGGATGCTCCGGGAGCTGCGGGATGCTCCGAGTGCCGGCAGCTGGTGCCCAGATGTTGCCAGATGTGCGCCCGTAGCGCCGCGGGGATTAGCACCTCCGCCCCGGCACTGCGGCTAAGCAGCTTAGCCTCAGTCACGGTGCCACATCCAGGGCCCGGCCGGGTCCCCAGGGTGACCTGGTGACACTGGTACCAGGCAGCACGGTGGTCCCGCCAGCCCGGATCGGCCACGGAGCCCCCGGGGACGGCGGAGACCTCGGCGGAGGAGTGGCCGGTCCCCGCCGGGCTCCCGGTCCGCCCCGCGGCCCTGCCGGCGCGGCAGTCTATTAAGGGCGGCCGCGCGCCGGCGAGGGGCTGGAGACTAATCCGTCTGCGCCGGGCGGCCGGGCCCCCCCGGCGGAAATCAATCGCGGCTGGTGTCGCAAATAAATAAATAAGCGTGCACGCAGCCGCCCGGGAAGCGCCGGTCGATACGGCCCGCAAATAAAGCAATAACGCGGCGCTCGGCAAAGCGGTCGGGACAGGGCAGGCGGTGCGGCGGCCCCGGCGGTGCCGCGTGCCTCGGTTTCCCCAGCCAGGGCACGGGAAGCCGGGTCCCCCCGCGCGGGGCGGGGGGAGGCTCGGAGGAGCCCAGGTTTATTTTCCGGTTTAACAGTCCAACCTGGCCTTGCCCCCGCCGGCCGGGGCTGGCAGCCGGGATGGATGAGCTGGCGGCCGGGCAGCCCCACGTGCTCGCCGTGGCCCCAGGCACACGGACGTCCCCACGCCGCCCCGGGGCAGCCATGGGGCAGGGCACGGAGGGGCGACCTGCCCGGCTGATGCCGGTTGCCCCGTCACCTCCCTCGGTGGCCTGGAGCACGGGTGCCCCGAGGGGATGGGGCCACCCCGCCGACCTGCTGGCACCCAGCACCCTCCCGGCCGCCCCGCTGACCCGCGGGCAAGAGGGGCAGGAGCCTCGCCAGGCCCCACGCTGGGAGCGGAGCGGGGGTACGGCGGGGGCAGGCGCGAGGGTGGGCAGGGGCAGGTGGGCGCTGGCAGCGTCTGGCTGCAGGCAGGGGTGGGCGGATGGGCGGAGGTGGGGATGAACGGGTGCACGCAGGCAGGGAGGGTGAGGATGCAGGCAGGGATGGGTGGATGGGTGCAGGCAGGGATGGGAGAAGGCAGTGGGTGGCTGGATGGGTGCAGGCAGGGAGGGGTGAGCGCAGGTGGGGGCAGGATGCAGGCAGCGGGTGGGTGGATGCAGGCAGGCAAGCTCAGGTGGATGGGTGCAGGCAGGGATGGATGGATGGGTGGGTGGGTGCAGGCAGGGATGGATGGATGGGTGGGTGGGTGGGTGGATGGATGGGTGCAGGCAGGGCTCTCCAGCCATCTGCCGACCGCGCTCCCCTCGCCCTGCAGCTGATGCCACTGCTGAGCCGGCTGCCCAGGGCTGCTCCGTGCCAGCGCCCGGCTGCCCGGGCGGAGGGGAGCCCTGCTGCCCCCAGCCCCTGCCGCAGGGCCCACGGCCTCGTCCGCCCCCGTGTCGGCCGCACGCCCCCTTCGCCATGGGGCGAGGGGCGGCCCAGGGAGCTCAGCGGCGGGCGGGCGAGCGCAGCCGGCGCCGGGAGCCCGCGGAGGACGCCGGCTTTAATATTCATGGCGGTGCTCGCGGGGAAGCGTTTGACCTTGTATGTTTTGCGATTCTCCTTGAATTGAACAGTCATTTACCCACTGACACATGTCACATGTCGCCGCAATAGGTTCCCTGGAGCATCGCGGAGGAGCGGGCGGCCGGCGAGCGCCAGCTGACATCTCCAGTGTGCCGGTGGGGAACGGCTGCTGCGGAGCCGTGGAGGACCCCCCCCGGCCGCCCGGGCCTGGCCTTCCTCCCCTGGGCCGCCGCGGTCCCCGGGGGACGCTGGCAGGTCGGGACCATGGGGAGCATCGCGCCCTGTCCCCACCGCCGCAGCCCCCACCCTCGCCAGCCGCGGCCCTGGCACCCGCTGCCCGTGTAATCCCACTTCCCCGGCTCTCCCCGTGGAGCTAATGCATTTGTACCGCGATTTCCATGAGCAGCGGCGATGATAAATTACATGTCTGCTGCTATTTCGGACCTGATCGCTACGCCCCGCGCGCTCGGCGCAGCCAGGCAGCTTCGCAGCGGCGGTTCCCACCCCCCCCCGCGCCGACAGCGCTCGAAACAACCTGCCCCCAGGTAGGCACCACGGGGAGGGGGCCCCGCATGACACCCCCGCGCCGGGGCAGCACCCGGCCTCCTGCCGCCCGGGGCACCCAGGCAGGCAAGAAGCAACCGTGCAGGGTGTGCATGGGGGGGGCGATTTGCTTCCCCTGCCTGGCACCTGCCCCTGGGGGGCCCCCAGGTCCGTGTCCCCCCCAGGCAGGTGGTGCCTGCGGCAGGGTGCTGCCAGGCAGTGCGTCCCCAAAATGGGCTCGCGGTGTCCGTCCACGCTCTGCTGGTGAACAAAAGCCGGCGGCGAGGAGGGGAGCGGGGCGGGCGCTGCGGAGCCAGCGCTTCCCGGGCTGCACGCACCCGGCTCAGCCCCCCAGCGCAGCCCCCACCCCACGGCTCGGCCCCATGGCCCAGCTCCTGCCCCGCTCCACACTGCCTTTGCAGGGCGAGCCCAGCTGCTGGGGGGCCAAAGCACCTAGCAGAGCTGCCCCCCCGGCACCCCTGCAATCACCCCCGGAGCCACAGTGCACCAGCCCCGCAGCAGATACCTCCCGGGCAGGGTGCTCCAGCAGCCCGCGGGGCCAGGGCACCCCTGGGTGCTGCATGTGCAGGGGGACACGCTGCACTGGGTGCTGCGCGGCCCGTGCTGGGTGCGAGGGTGGCTCCCCGGGGTGGCCGTGCCCCCCGGTGTCGCCGTGCCCCCCTGGCCACGCACCCGCCTCGGCAGGCAGCAGCGTGGCGCCTGCCCTCCCGGCTCCCTCCTCCCGCCAGCCACCGCAATAATTGAAATCCAGTCGCATTAAGCGTGAGAGACCTGCTTGTTCGGCCCCGTGTTCGGCTGCTCAGCCATGTCGTCTTCCCGCGGATGAGATCCCCTCCCGGCGGGCGGCGAGCACGGAGCGCCGCGGTCCAGCACCGCAGCCCCCCCGCGCCCCCGGGGCTGCCCCAGCGGCCTCCCTCGCCCCGCCGGGCGCCAGCCCGAGGCACCAGCCCCGACAACAGGGCTCAGGGCCGGCGGGGATTTCCAAGCCGCGATCCCCATCCTGGCAGGCGGAAAGGTTTGCCATGAGCCGGGAGCATCCCCCGGCCTGGACACCAGGAAAGCCGCGAGGATTGCTGCTGCGGCCACGGCTCCGTCTCCGCTGCCGCCCCCGGAGGGGATCGCTCCAGAGGGTCCCCCAGCGCCGGCGAGCCTGGCGCTTCAGGCACCTCTCTCCCTTTCCCAGGGTCGCAGCAGCGCTCTCGTGGCTGATTAATATTTGATCCCCTCAGCACAGCTTGTTACCGCATTTAAATTATATATGTAATAACAGCCACTGGCACGGCGAGCACGCAGGCTGCTCCCAACGCCTCTCCCGCAGGCTGGTGAGGGAAAGCACCGCCGCTGCGGGCCAGCGGGGACGGCTGCCGGCCACCCTGCCCGCCCGTGTGGCGAGCGCTGCCGGGGCTCAGCCCGGGCCGGGAGCCGAGTGCCTGGCGACGTCCCCAGGTGCCTCCGACGGGTCCAAGCTGCCCCTGCTCCTGCCGCAAGCGTGATTTGCGGGAGCGGTGCCAACCCAGCAGCGGCCGTGCCCAGCACGGAGGGGGCCAGCGACCCTGTTGCAGCATCAGTCCCAGCAGTGCTGCAACGCCGCGGGCCAGAGGCAGCCGCGTGCGCGCCGGGGAGGCGAGGAGCTGCCCCGTGCCGGCTGCGGGCACCTCCTGCCCTGGCCCAGCACCTCCTCGCCCCGCGGGGGCTCGCTCCCGCCCCGAGGAGGGCGGCTGCCGAGGGGCTGCTGCTGCGAGCTCCCGTGCCGGCTGCCCGGTCCTGGAGAGAATCCATTACCTGCCTGGTTATAGGCAGCTTTCAAAGGCAATCTTTCAATTGTGCGCATTTAAAGAATTGATTGGAGGCTGAATTATCCTCTCCTGCCGGAGCCCCAGGAGATGCAGCTTCATTCATCTCCCCTGGCTGCGCTCGCACAGCCCCGAGCGGTGCTGGCCCCGGCCGTCCGGACCGTGCAGCGCTGCCGGGCCGACGCGAGCCGTGGGGCCCCAGCGGGTCCCGGGCTGGCCGGGGGTCCCCAGTGGGTCTGCCCGCCTTGGGGACCGTCGCTGCACCAGCTGTCCTTGCTGCGCCCTTTGCAGCGCTGCCGTCCCGCTCCCTGCTTCGCACCCTGGCCCCCGCCGCCATCCCGCTGCTTCGGTTCTGCCTGGCGGCTGCACGAAGCCCCGAGCGCCCGCAGCCCAGCACAGCGCCGCCCGCCAAATCCTCTCTCCCCGGCACTAATCCGCAGCCCCGTCCTGCGGCGGAGAGTTTCCCAGGTGAACGTTTGCCTGCCGCAGGGGCAGAGCCGCGGCTCGCCCGGCCGCGCTCTCCCTCCCTGCGAGGCCCCCCCGGCTCCCGCCTCCCAGCTTAAGAGCATTATCCAGATAATCCCGGCCTGGCAGCGCGGCAGCGTCTCGGCTACGAACTCCTCCGAGGCACGCAGAGGACGAACGCACACTCAGTTAATTACTGAAGCAGATGCTCGTTCCCTTCGCCAGCCCCGTCGCCGCACGCAGAGGCACGGCCAGCCCCACGCGCGCCCCGGGCCGGCACGGAGACCCCGGCACGGCACCCGCACCCTCGCAGGCACCGCGGACCCCGAGTGCATCACCCCCAGGCGCCGTGCGTCACGCCGACGGTGGCAGGAGCGACGTCGCCTGGCGCGGGCAGAGCCGGTGCTTCGCCCGTGCAAGCGCCCAGCAGCCCGGCCGGGATCAACAGTGCTCCCCGGCCCCAGGCTGCCAGGTGCTCCCAGGGCCCCCGGATCACAAGGGGTGACAACACAGCAAAGTACAGCCAGGCCCGACACGGCTTCAGAGAGGCAGGGGGAGGTGGTGCCGTGGGGTGGAGATGGATGGAGCCGTGCTCTAGCACCATGCCCCCCATCTGCCCCCCGCCACTTCAGCGCCGTGGGGCCCAGGCCCTGCTTTCTGCCCCAGCCAGGCCGAGCTCTCCCCGATACTGTTTGCTAAGTGGAAGTGTTGTCTGCACCAGGCTCTGCTCCCTGCCCAGAGGCCCTGCAGATCCAGGGCATCCGTGCAGGAATGGCCCCTCCTGGAGGCGGCACCACCCCCCCTCTGCCCCCATTGCCGGGGCAGATCCCAGCCGCACCAGCATGGTCCGGGGTTGGGGGGGGAGAGGGGGAACGAACGCAGCCAGAGCTGCCCCCGGTGCTGCAAAGGGGCTGCGGGTCACTGCATGGGCAGGACAGCCAGGGAGGGGTGGCAGGACAGAGGCAGGATCAGGCCCTGCATTGCCACTGCCCAGGAAAGGATCCCCCAGCCTCCCTGGGCTTGATGAGGGGTCTGATGCCCCCCATGTCCCCCAGACCCATGTCACATCCCCACCATACGCCAGCCTAAGAGCAGCTAAGGGCAGCACATGCCTGTCCCTGATGCCAGGTCAAAGCCACCACGACACCGAGCACCACAGCCCTGTGTGGGAATCGCCGACTGCCGGGAAGAAAGGGATCACGCGCGTGGCCCCAGGGGCAGCTCCGGGCCCGGCCCTGGCAGCACGGCAGGGGCACAGAGCAGGCTGTGCCCCACGGATCCCAGCCCTGGGAAGAGCTCAGCCCCTCCCAGGGCATCCCTACCTCTAATTCTCTGGGAAATGCACATGCAGAGTTTAATTAACTTTATTGATATTCAGAAATTAGGAGACTGACTAGAGGTAATTGCTCATTAGAAATCATTAAACTGACACAGCAAGCTCGCACCAACCTCCCTCCCTCCCGAGGAGCCTGCCCTGCTTAGGACCCTGCTCCCAGGACACAGTGGAGCCAGGGACAGGGGGACGCAGATCCCCATCCAGCCCCGCTGCCCCCGGCAGGGCAGGAGGTGGGGGTGCCCTGGCCTTCCCCACTTGCTGCCCAGCAGAGGGTCCCCCCATATCCCCCACACATCCCCCCAAGTAGCAGGGCTCTGCCAGCAGCCCCCGCCAGTGCAGAGAGACGGGAATAGCAGTGGGCACAGGGCCACCGCGTCCTTCCCCGCCTCGGCTCCGCAGCCAGATGGGGAGTTTATGTAACTCCCTGCACGGCTGCTCCCTGCAGCTCGGCTCCGAGCCGTGCACGCAGCCTGCTTCCCCGCCGCCCCGCTCCCCAGCCAGCCCCACTGCTCACCAGGGAGAGCAGCGCCAGCCCCACTGCCCGTTCCCTGCCCCACACACCAGCTGCTGCCAGCAGCCTCCCAGCCCCGAGGGACCAGCACACCCAAGCCCCGGCGGGTCCTCGCTCCTGCTCTGAGGGGCAGCTGAGACCCGAGGCGCTGGGGCTCCGGGGCCGTCCCCCAGGGCTGCCCAGGGCCAGGGGCTGGGCAGGGGCTGCACAGGCCCCACGGACAGCAGGGCCAGCAAGCCGAGGGAGGCAGGTAGTGGCTGCTCTCCTTGAGAAGGGCCAACACCCTCCGCTGCCTGCATCTCCCCTGCACCCTCCCTGCAGCCAGAGCGGTCCCCCGGCACCCACAGCCTCCGAGCCCCACAGAGGGGGCCGGCACCCAGGGACCCCGCACGCAGCCCAAGCCGGGGCGGGGGGCTTGGGGCCGTGGCAGCCGGTCCCGCCGGGCGGTGCCGAGCCTTGCTCCGGGCACGGCGCAGCCCGCAGCGGGGCTGAGCCTGCCCCAGCTCCCGGCGCAGCGGTGCGTGGGCGGGTGCCGCCCCCCCCCCCGGAATACCGGCACAGGGGCTGTCGCCGGAGCCTGCCGGGGGCGGCGTTGCAGCAGCCCGGCTCCGTTCCCCGCGCCACCGGGCGGCGGCGGGGCCGGGGGGGGGGGGGGCAGCACCGGGGCAAGCGGTGGCGGCGCACGACGGAGACCCGCGACCCCCGCCGCGCCGGGGCGGGGAGGGGGGGGTCGGTGCGCGCGGCGGGGGCGAGCGCAAGTTGGCAAAGTTTGGCGGCGGCGGGATCGAGGCGGCCCGGTACCGGCGTGGGGGGGTACCGGGGGGGTCACCGGGGGTCGGCCCTTACCGTGCGCCGGTGCGCGGAGCAGCGCGGCGAGCAGCGGCAGGAGGAGGAGGGCGGGCGGCGGCGGCGAGCCCATGGCCGGCGGCGGCGGCGATCAGCACCACGGAGAGCTCCGCGGCTGCGGGCACGGCCGGCGCCGCCCGCCGTAACGCTCCGAGTGCGGCGCCCGCCAATCCTGCGGGCTGGGGAGGGGGGGCTCCTCCCTGTTCCCCCCCCCTCCTCCTCCTCCTCGCCGTAACGCTCCGAGTGCAGCGCCCGCCAATCCTGCAGGCTGAGGGGGGGGGGCTCCTCCCTGTTCCCCCCCCCTCCTCCTCGCCGTAGCTCTCCGAGTGCGTCAGCCGCCAATCCTGAGAGCTGAAGGCAGTGCGCGGGGGGGGGGGGGGGGTGGCATGGCTCTCCTTTACCCCCTGCAAACCCTGAGACCCCCACAGCTGGGGCAGCAGTGGGGCAGAGCACACCAAAGGCCACGGGTGATGGGGCTGTGCTGGGGAAAGGCGAGGCCAGGCTGCCCAGCCCCTGCCCCCCCCATCCCCCCCTCTCCTGCCCCCCTTGTCCCAGCTCCCCAGCCCCCCAGGACTGCCCTTTGCAGGGCACTCACCCCAGCCAGGCCGTGCACAGCCCTCCCAGCTCAGGGGGCAAAGCCTCCCACCTGCCTTCCCCACCCCTAAATAGCCCCAGTCAGGGCTGAGCTCGTCATATCCCAAGCAGGAAAGCTGGGTCAAGGGCAGCCCTTGCAGCTGGGCACAGCGGGGGTTGGGGGGGTGGAAGGGGGGTTAATCCACACTGGAAAGGGGCTGAAGCCCGCTCCCAGCCCCATCGCTTCATCTCCTTCTCCTCGGCGCACGTCGCCTGCTCCGAGGCTCCCAGGAGGCTGGAGGCGCGGGGACGCGTTCCTTGCAGCAGGCAGATGGCGTTGGCACCGTCGCAGAGCAGCTCCGTGCTGATTGCTGGCCGGTTCCTGCATGCGTTAAAAATAAAAAAACAGGCTCTTTGTTTAATAACACCCCCCCCCCCCAGTGCAATCTTCCCCAAAGCCCAGATGGCTTCGCCCTCTCGCGCTGACACCACGCGCGGCGCGGATCCCGCACAGCCCCGCTCCCCGGCTCTGCGGCAGGGCTGGGCCCCCCCGGCGCGCGCCGCTGCCGCCGCCAGCCCCGGCCCTGCACGGGGGCCACCGCCGAAACGCAGCCTCCAGGGTATTTCTGTTTTGTTTCAGGCCTCGCTCTTGCTGTTTTGCACCTCTTCAGGGCCAGAAACCGCTCCAGCCGCAGGCACAAGTCACGCGCCGCCCGTGCGGGCGGCCCCACGGCACAGCCAGCCCCACGGCCAGCCCCACGCGGGGCCAGGCGCGGCGGCGAGCTGCCGTGCAGCGGGGAGCCCGGCACCCCTGCAAAGCGCTTTCCCTGCTAAACCCAAAACTTTGATCCGGCAGCAGCTCCATAAATGTTTAATGCACCGAAGCCCTGGCAGGGCTTGGAAGATGTGCATTTTGAAGCCGGATTGAACTTTCTAATATTATGATATTCAAATAATTTTAATCTGCTCGACACTTCCCCAGGCATGTACCTGGACTGCTAATGAGGGGCCGCCTTAAACGGCTGTTGATTTTAAAATAAAGCAAACAATCGATTTGCGGAGGCCTCCAAAGCTTCACCGAAGGCGAGGGCCACGCCGTTTCTCCCTAATATGTTTTTAAGTGCCGATTTTGGCTTGGTGAGTGACAGTCCGCAGCTCCGCAGGGAGCGAGCTGGGTGCTGAGCCCCGAGCCGGCCTGGTCTCCGTCTGAGCAGTGGCGCAACCCGGCTCGCAGCATCCCCGCGGCAGGGCAGAGGGTGGTGTAAATCCCAGCAGAGCTTCGCCTCGCCCTGCCGGTCCAGTCCTCTCACGTGCACTGCCAGCAGCGGCCCCCGGTGACCCCCCCTTCAGCAGTGCAATGAGTTGCCCTCAGGTCTCAGCCTACTGTAGCATCGCTCCGAGCCCACGTTACCCATCCGCGCCGGAGAGAGGGCTCCTTTCCCCGGTGCTGGGTGGGGCTGGGACGGCTCTTGCCTCCTCATTTGGGCTGTTAATTAAGTCGCCGTTGCACAGCCCCGGCGCTGCGGCAGGCCGAGCCGGGAGGCTGCGCTCCGCACTCCCGCGCTCCCGCGCCCAGCCTTCCTCCCCGCTCGCCAGCCCATCGATCTGGCTGAGCCCCCGCAGGGAGTGTTTCACTTTCACCGCGCGGCTTGGCGCCGCTCTCCTGACCCTCGCCAGCTCCTTTAGGAAGCTGATTTCTTGCCGCCACAGAAATTGCCGCCGCTTAATTTAAACCCAGGTCAAGAGGAACAAGCCGGGGGCGAGAGAAGGCAGGCGCTCCCTCCTCATCCCTCTTGCTCGCCCGGCGCTCTCTGCCGCGGGCGTGAGCTGGGGGCTGCCGCGGGGCCGGGGCTGCCGGCCCAGCCCTGGAGGTGCGGGGGTCCCCGAAACGCGGCTGCTGGGGGGCAGGCGATGCCCCAGGCATCCCATGGGGCGGCAACAGGGAGCACAGCCCCCCCGCAGACCCGGCGATCAGGCCTCGGCGGGGTCATCTGTGCAATGAAAGCAACGGCCTGAGGCCGCTGCCGCGATGGAGCCGAGCGTCGTCGTCTGGGCTGGGGCTGCCGCGGGCGGCTCCGCACCCCGCCGTTCGCCTCCCTGCTCCGGGGCGGCGCGCGGGGGCTTTTCCAGCGCGATCTATTAATGTGCAGTTAGTGGGAGCGGAGTTCATTTTGCCGTTTAACATTTCATGGATAATTAATTATTCTTCATGTTCCCGGTGAAAAGCAAAAGCAGGTATGGGCTGTTCAAAGGCTGCTCGAGCCCTGGGAAATGGGTGAATTATTCACGGCATCAAAGGCGGGGGAAGGCAGGCTGCCGTAATGGAGCCCCGCGTGGCGCCCGGCCCGGGGGGGGGGGGGCCGCGCAGCCACAGCTCCGCCGAGCACCGCCGTGCTGCGGGGCACTGGGCCCATCCCTGTGCTGAGATCGGCTGCATTTGGTGCATTAGTGAGTCCAGGCAGTGCCAGCGAGGGAGGACCTGGAGGGGAGCCCGGAGGTCGCCCATGTGTGATGCTTCAACGTTTCCCCACGCTGCCGTCTCTGTGCTGGGGACGGTCCCTGAGCGCGCACGGCCCGTGCACGCACACGAGACACCCTCTGTGCCCTGTGCATGCCAGCTCCATCGTCACCATGTCCCCTCCCACTGTCCCCACGGCATGTCCCCGAGCCCCATGCCATGATGGCCCTGCAATTTGCAAGGTGGTGACACCCTGTGACCCTGCGCCTTGCGCTGGGGAGGCTCCTGGCCCTGCGCTGCCAGCATCCCGCGCGGTGCAGTGCTGCGCAGCACCGTGCATGAGGCTGCCACACGCACCCTGCACAAGGATGCCGGGCACACCTTGCACACCTTGCACGCCTTGCACAAGGATGCTGCTGGGCCCAGCCCCGTCCCCCCCCGGCGGCCCCCCCCCCCCCCGGGCAGTGTTTGTGTGCGTCTGAGTGGAGCCTGGGGCATCCGTGCGCCTCCCTCCCGGCCCCGGCACGGCACTGGCCTTCCTCCCTTACGGACCTGATGGAAACACCCTGCCACCTAATAAAGCACCGGAGACCAGCAGGTGGGATGGCAAGATAAATAATGATATTTAACATTTTGTAATAACAATTAACCGGTAAATAATGTCTTTTACACCATGAAAGCCCGAGTAAATTAATTCCTCTAATTAGCTGCCAAGCGGCGACGGGGAGAGGGGAGGTGGCGGGGCCGTGCCTCGTCCTGCGGCCGCTCCTGCATCGCCCCGCGCCGGGGAGCGCACATGGCCGTCGGCCCCTGCCCGTGTGTTATTCACCCCGCTGCCGCCGCCGCGCACCGCCTCGGCTGTCCCCAAATCAAGAGGCCGAGCCCTGCTGCGGCCCCAAATTTCCACGCTCGCCATATTAACCCCTCCTTAACCCGCGGCACGCAGGGAGCTGCGCAGCGCGCCGGAGCACACCGGGCTCCTCGAAGCTCCAGAGGGCCCTAAATCACTGTTATCTCCCAGAAAAAAAGTGGCAACAAAATAGTTTATGGACGTAATAAATTGCGACGGAGGAAAAAATGTTTCCCTTGAAACAAGCTGCGCGGTTTCCAATCTGCACACAAATGGGCCTTCGCGGCGCGCGGGAGTGTTACAAACAGCCCCTCGTCCTGCTGTAACGAGAACAGACAACAAAACAGTGGGGAGGGAAAGTGGAATTTATTGAAAACAATTTTCCATCACATTTATCCCGCCCACTCGCTCTCATCTCGCCACGCTGCCTCCGCTGCTGCGCTGCCGCTGGGCGCCGCGCTGGGGATGTGCGCCGGGGACATGCACCGGCCTGGCACGGCGGTGGCATCCCCGCGCGGTGCCCCGGCACGCCGAGACCCGTCTGGCGAGGCGAGGAACGGGGCTGAGCCAAAAATCCCTCGCGGAGCTGGAGGGCGGCCAAGGCCTGGCAGCTCCCGGCAGCCCCGGCCGGACTCTGCCCCGTCCCTCCCCTCGGCCGGGCGCGGAGGGGGGGGACGGGGACGAGGACGAGCCATGGCGGCGGCGAGCGAGCCCCGCGGGGCCTGCTACGACGCCATCGTCATCGGCGCCGGCATCCAGGGCTCCTTCGCCGCCTACCACCTGGCCGAGCGGGGCAGGGACACCCTCCTGCTGGAGCAGGTAGCCCGGACGCCGGGGCCCCCTCGCTGTTTTGCCGAGTCAGCAGTTTTGGGGCTGCCCCCCGCTAAGCCCCCTCTCTCCCGGCAGTTCCTCCTGCCCCACGCGCGGGGCAGCTCGCACGGGCAGAGCCGCATCATCCGCAGCGCCTACCTGCAGCAGCACTACGCCCGCATGATGCCCGAGAGCTTCCGCCTCTGGCAGCGCCTCGAGGACCGCGCCGGCACCCGCCTCTACAGGTGACGGACCCCCCCGTCCCCGGTCCCCGGGCTGTGGCTGGTTTAGGGCCCTCTGAAGCGGAAATCGGGGAAATCAGCCCATATCTGCTTCCCCACCGCGGGGGGAGCGGGGTGCGAGGGTGCAGCGCGAGCACCCGCCGCCCGGTCTCGGTTCCCCCCGGGGGTGAAGCAAGGCCGGGGGGGGGGTCAGGGTGCGGGGGCCCCCCCTCCCCGTGCTGACGGGGCGGCGGGCGCAGGCGGACGGGGCTGCTGGTGCTGGGGGCGCCCGGGGAGCCCCAGTTCGAGCGGTGGCGGCGGGCGGCGGCTCGGCCCCGCGGCCCCGCCGAGGAGCTGGACGCCGCCGCCCGCTGCCGCCGCTTCCCCGGCATCGGGCCCGGCGGCGGCGAGGCGGCGCTGTGGGACGGCGCGGGCGGCCTGCTCCACGCGGACCGGGCGCTGCGGGCCGTGCAGGTGGGCACCGCGGCCGGGACCCCCCCCGACCCCCGACCCCCCCCCTCCCCGGCGTCCGCCGCCGTCTCACCGCGTCCCGCCGCAGGAGCTGTTCCGCCGCAGCGGCGGCACCTTGCGCGACGGCGAGAAGGTGCTGAGCATCGAGCCGGGCGCCCTGCTCGCCGTGAGCACCTCGGCCGCCGTGTACCGGGCCCGGCGGCTCGTCGTGGCGGCCGGCGCCTGGAGCAGCCAGCTGCTGGCGCCGCTCGGCCTCCGGCTGCCGCTGCAGGTAAGCGGCGGGCGGCGCGGGGGGGGCGGCCTGGGCCGCCGCCTGAGCCCCCCCCCGGCCCGCAGCCCCTGCGCGTCCAAGTCTGCTACTGGAAGGAGAAAGTGCCCGGGAGCTACAGCGCCGAGCGGCCCTTCCCCTGCTTCATGGCCGTGGGGCTGCCCCAGGCCCCCCACGGCGTCTACGGGCTGCCCTCCTGCGAGTACCCGGGGCTGGTCAAGGTGAGCGGGCAGGGGCCGGGGGGCCCGGCCGCCCCCCTGAGCCGCCCCTCTCCCCCCCCCCCAAGGTGTGCTACCACCACGGCAGCCCCGCCGACCCCGACCAGCGGGACCGCCCGGCCCCGGGCGACGGCCGCCCCGACGTGGCCCTGCTGCGCCGCTTCGTGGGCTGCTACCTGCCGGGGCTGGAGCCCGAGCCGGCCCTGCTGGAGCCCTGCCTCTACACGGTGAGGGGCCCGGCTCCTGCCCCCCCGGAGCTGGGAGAGCGCCCGCGCCTCCCGGCCCTCAGCTCCTCCTCCCACCCCAACGCGGACCTTGAGCTCCCTTCTCCCCCCTCCTCGGAGTTGGAGAGGGCCCAGGCGTCCTGGCGGGGTGTGCAGGGTGGCAGCACCCCTCGCCGCACGCCCTCACACTGGCGTCCCCCCCCTCCCCAGAACACCCCGGACGGAGACTTCATCCTGGACCGGCACCCCAAGCACAGCAACATCATCATCGGGGCCGGCTTCTCGGGTAGGCGGGGGGCACCGGCGCCCCACGGCCCCCCCAGCCCCGGCCCGGGGCCGGCTGCGCCCACTCGCACCCGCCCTCTCCTGCCCGCAGGCCACGGGTTCAAGCTGGCGCCGGTGGTGGGGAAGCTGCTGTGCGAGCTCAGCCTGGGCGAGGAGCCGTCCTACAGCACGGCGCCCTTCAGCATCAGCCGCTTCCCCGGCGCGCTCCGGGCCGCGCTGTAGGGCCACGGCCGCGGCCATGCCCGTGTCGCGCCGGGCTGGCGGCTGCATGCCCAGAGCGGGGCATCCCCACATCCTTGCACCCCACATCCCAGCATCCCAGCATCCCCACATCCTTGCACCCGACATCCCAGCAGCCCCACATCCCGGCATCCCTGCACGCCACATCGCAGCACCCTGCATGCCCGCATCCTTGCACCCCATATCCCAGCAGTTCCACATCCTGGCTTCCCAGCATCCCCACATCCCTGCACCCCACATCCCAGCTTCCCAGCATCCCCACATCCCTGCACCCTGCATCCCTACATCGCAGCATCCCTGCACCTCACATCCCAGCATCCCCACATCCCAGCTCCCCAGCATCCCTGCATCCCACATTCCGGCTTCCCAGCATCCCCACATCCTAGCATCCCAGCATTCCCTCACCCTGCATCCTGGCATCTCAACATCCCCACATCCCTGCATCCCTGCATCCCCACGCTGCAGCACCTCAGCCTCCCGCCATCCCGGCCCCCCAGCCCCCTTGCAGCCCTGCCCGCCTGCTTCTCCGTGTCGCTGCATCCCAGCATCCCTAGTGCTGCGCGGTGCCGGAGCCGGCTCTGCCGAGCACCCGCTCCCACGAAGCGAATTAAGGAGCTTTGTCAGCGGCACGAAGATGGAGCTGGTGCAGCACAGAGAGACACACTCGCTTAGGAGTCAACTTAAATGTTTTAATGTTAAATGTGCCATTTTATTATCATTAGATCGCTCCCACTTAATGAAAGCGCATTAGCGCAGCGCAGCTTTTTATGGCAGCGCGCGCCGAGCTTGGCCCATTTGTTTCCAAGAGGTGGATGGGGAAAGAGAGCAGAACGGCCGGGCCCAGTTTCCAGGGGGCCCCGGGGTGCAGGGGGCCCCAGGGTGCAGGGGGCCCCGGGGTGCAGGGGGCCCTGGGGCCGGAGGGGGGCCCTGGGGCTGTGGGCACAGACGTGGGGGGCCCTCCGAGCACCCGGCGTGGGGCAGGTCTGGCGGCCCCACGGGGCGCAGGGGTGGGGGGGCGAACACTCGCCGCCGCGGCCCCCCGGCTCACCGCGTGCCGCGGCCCCCGGGCAGTGCGAATCCGCGGCTCCTCCGCGCTAGCATCGCTTTAAATAATTAACGCTGGCAGCCAGAGGGCCCCCACTGCCCGCTCCTAATCTGCATATTTATGAAGATTTATAAATGATTCAGCGCCCCGACCCCGGCGCAGCCCGCTGCCGGCACCCACGAGCAAGCCGGGGCTCAGCCCCGTCCCCCCCCCCCCGGCAAGGGGCCCGGGCGGCGGCGGAGCCCCCGGCACGTGCAGCAGCCGCCCCCGGCCTCGCCAGCCGTAAATGACATTTATTTTCATACCAAAAGTAAACGGGTAGGAAAAGACGCACAGCTGAACTAGTGCAAAACCCAGAGGGAGCCGGGGGGCCGGGCGGCGTTCCCCCCCCCCCCCCGCGCGGGTCCGGCACGGGGGGCCCAGCCAGAGAGCGACATCTTTGGCTCAACTAAAAGGTGACGGGAAATAAAGAGCAGGGGGCCGGGGGCTGCTGGGGAGGGGGCTTAACTTATAAAATAAGGAGACAGCAGGCACTGAGGACTCAACCGAGGATGCAGCAGCCCCGCGGAGCCGAGGGGCTCCGTCCGCCGAGGACGGACGAGGCGCCGGGCCAGAGCGGGCGGGACGGGAGCGGGCCGCGGCCAACATTTCCCACCGCGCAGAAGCAGCGCGGCGCGCGCGGGGGGGTCTCGGGGCGCCGCGCGGCCGTTCCCGGGGGATATTCCTGGGGCCGTGGAAAATGCTGCCGGCGGCGGCCGGCTCGCCGGGGCTACGCTGAGGGCTCGGCGGCCCTGCTCTCCGCGTCGCTGTCGCTCTGGTAGCTCCGGGAGGACCGCTTGGACCTGGGCGCGCTCTCCAAGGGCTCCTGCTCCTCGTCCCATCTGTCGCAGGCGAAGGCTCTGCGGGAGCCCGGCGGGCTGCGCGGGAGACACGGGGTTAGCGAGCGGCGCCGCGGGCAAGCCGGGGCCGGCTGCAGCTCCGCGGCGGAGCGGGGACATCCTGGACGCCCCCGCGGGAAACGGGGCCCGCCTGCCCCGAGCCGCGGCGAGCTGCCGTTACGAGGCCTCGTTAGCCCCTTTTATCATTTTTGAGATATTCTGGGAACGCTTTGGCGTGATTTCCTTCTCCCCGGGCTGAGCCGAGCCCGGCACCTGCAAGGAAGCTGTAGCGCGCGCGGAGGCTGCTGCAAACCCGCGGCACCCGGCCGCCGGCACGCAAACGGGGAAAACGCTGCCTCCAGGCTTAGAAACAGCCGGGGAAACGGTCCCAGGCGCGAGCAGGCGGCGCCCGGAGATGGCAGGCGCCTCTCCCAGCACCGGGCGAACGGGAGCACCCGGCGGGGACGGCGGAGCAACGGGGGGCATTTCTGCCGCCCGAGCGCCCCGGCGGGCGGCCCGTGCCGGTGCAGAGGCGCGAGCCCTGGCACGTGACAGCCCGGCAGCGGGGGGTGGCACCGCACAGCCGAAAAGGCCTTTTTCCTCCTGCAGCCCTTCTCCTATCCGAGCCGTCGGAACGGTTTCATACACCAATAAATCACTGCCAGGAAAGGCGGCGATGCCCATGCATGCCTCCGTCATCCCTGAGCATCCCGGCCCGGGCCGGCGGGGACAGCGCGGTGCCCAGGGGGACACAGACACATGGGGATGGCCGGATACGACCCTGCACCCGGCATCTTTCCGGCCACGCTCAGGTCCAGAGGTGCCCAGCGTCCGCTGGAGAAGCGACCCCGGCATGGGGCCGGATTCCCGCACAGAGCGTGGCGCCCCGCGGGGACCTGCTCCGGTCCCGCAGAGCCCCAGCCCGGCTACTCACCCATCGCTGCCGGGACCCGGCTCCGCCGGCCCCCCCGGTTACACACTGCAAGGGATGCGGGTTAGTACCCGGGACGCACGTGCGGGGCGCCCACCGCGACCCCGCGGTTCCCCGAGACGCCGGCAGAGCCGGGAAGGCATCAGTGCTCCTCCGCGTCCTCCGCTCCGCCAGCGCCCCGGGGCGCGAGCCGCCTGTGCGAGCCGGCGCCGTCCGTGCGGGGGGCCGGGCTGGGTTAGGGACGAGCAGTTAGTGGCACGCGGGGCTCATGCTGCGCGGCACACACCGCTCCCACCTCCTGCCTCAGTCGCTCTCGGGCCGGTACAGGTACTTCATCATCAGGCTGTCGACCTGCTTCTTCCGCTTCTTCTCCTCCTTCTTCTCCTTGCCGGAGCGCCCCGCTCCGGCGCTCGCCTCCACGGCTGGGCCCGTCTTCCCGGGGCCCTTCTTGACGCTGGAGCTGCTCCGGTAGGAGACGGTGGAGCCGGAGGAGGACTCGGAGGAGGACTCGCTAGAGGACTCGGAGGAGGACTCGGACTCCGACGGCTGCTTCTTCTTCTTCTTGCCTTTCTTCTTGGCCTTCTTGGCGCGCTTCTTGGAGCCCTTCTTCTTCGGCTCCTCTTCCTCGGAGGACTCGGCGGAGCTGCCCCCGCGCCGGCCCTTGCCGCGGGGCGGCCGGCAGAAGTCGAGGGCGGAGGCGGAGCGGCGGAGGCCGCCGGCGGAGCGGTCGGCGGCACGCGGCAAGACGGCGCTGCGGGCGCTGCGCACGCTCCTGCCGTCTTCCTCCTCCTCCTCCTCCTCGTCGGAGCCGGGGTGGGAGCGCGCCGCCCCGAGGGGCCGGTAGCTGAGCACCTCCTCGATGGCGGCCTCCAGGTCGGGGTCGAGGTAGGAGCGGGGCGCCGCGGCGGGGCGGCCGCCGGTGCTGGAGGCGGCGCTGCGCGGCCGCGGCGGGGCGGGCTGGGC